>BMAT01011409.1:354466-366548 GCA_019649035.1 Elysia marginata
TTCACGTTACTAGACCTTCCATTGATGGACTGACTGTACGCACATGACATTATATGTCTTAGTGTCAGTGGTGCATGTAGGACTGGTGGTGTATGCATGGCATTGACATTGCGTCGTGACGACAAAAAAAGAATAAAGTATAAAAATACCTAACAACTTTCTGACATTTTCGTTTGTGCAATATCTCGTAGCGACCTCATAAGAACTAAGTCGTTTTGTTTAGTTTGAAACCATCCGATGTAATTCTACTTGTTTACGTTTTTCAAAAAAGAAAGAATATCGAAAACTGTATTAAATCTGGTGTGTGCTTTTGGTAAATAACATTATGAATCAAAATTTACTTTTAATATCAAACCATATGTTTCAGTTTACTGAACCCATTGTCAATAGCAACATTAAAAACACAGGGGAAATCAAATTCTCAAAAGTCATAGAGATAATATTTTTATGAATTTCAATAACAAATCAATCCAATCAGAGGTAAAGAAAAAGAATTGCGAAATCTTAACCTGAGATTAAGATAACTATTTAAGTTATTCTTGCATCATTTTGTAAAGATAGCCCATTGCAATTCGCCGTTCGGGAAAGAAAAACTCGTCGTTTGCAAAAAAGTGACACGAAATAATCAAATTTTGTACGAAAGAGAATGAAAAATTCCAAGAGGAAAGGAGCACAACGAAGCAAAACCAAGAAAAGATAATTGTACACTTGGTCCACTTATTGTATGTAGTGCAAATTATATATTTAAAAGCTATAAACACGCGCCAGTACATGAACATCTATCTATCTATGTATTACAAAAAATATCACGCAGGGTTAAAGCAAAAGCTTAACTAAGGCAGGAACATAGGTGGTTTTGTTGATGTTTTTTTTACTATTTTAGTTGTTGTTGTTGTTGTTGGCTTTTCCACTTTGCTCCAGGTCGATGTTTCCGGAATGTGTTTCTTAAAAGGAAAAAAGCAAAAAAAAAAAAAAACCAACTCTTAATAAACGTTTACAAAACCATTGCGTGCCGGTAACTTCGTAGTTGGCTTACGTTTACTCGCATGGCTCGTTTACCTTGTCCAGGTGACAGAGCGGAAAGAGAGTCTGGGCAGTAAATAGAAAGTAGAAAGGATGATGTTCAGTAAAAAGGCGAGAACTTTGGCAATAGTGATGCTGCTGATGCTGATGCTGATGCCGATGATGATGATGATGATGATGATGGTGATCAAGATTATAAAATAGAGGAAAAGGTTATGTTTGCAAATAACTATAATGATGATGATGATAATGAGGATGATGATGATGATAGTGTTGGTAATGGTGTTAGTAGTGCTAATTGTAACTGCGTCTGATAAAATAAATTTTATAAAAAGACTGATACAAAATTTTAAATAATAGGTACACAAATGAAATTCAAGCGATTTCGTGAAATTTTTTTCCAAACAACTCATTTTATAACTGGTTTACGTTATGAAACCCCCATTTTAGTTTTGATCTATTACAAATTTACCTAAAGATATGAAGGACTAGAGTAACCAATATAACTTTTAAAAATTTCAGAGACAGCTAGCAAATTAGAGTGATACCAAAGGAAAGGAATTTAGACATAAGTAAAACTATATGACTGAAACTTAGCAAACCTTGCAAGGTAAGTGAAACTGTCCTGTTTGACATATACACTTTTCCTCAGAGTATGTTTTGTTCCTGTTCACAAACGAAGTAAAACGTGCGCACCATCTGTTGCAAGGTTTTAAGGGATCTAAAGGGAGGTAAATTGAGTGCTTTGTGAAATTTTGGGTTCTTTGAAGAAAAACTTGATATACCTAATCGAGTACATGACGGTTCCCCTGCGGTCTATTTAGAGGATAGAAGCAGGAAACTAATGTACTTTTCGGGGGTTTTTTGTAATATGAATGGGAGAAATTCTGTTGTTTTTCGTCTTTTAATGTGAGAGTGCGTGTAGCTTTTATTTCTTTGTTATAAATACTAAATTATTCCTTTTATCATCAACACGATAATTTAAAGTATAAAACAGGCCTAGTTTGATTCTATTAATACAGACAATAGTTACATAAAAACTTAACCTGATTTGCAAATACATGCAGAGGCAAACTGATAAAAAGAGATACAGTCAGATCGATACATTTATAAACACATGGGTGTTTGGTTATGCACACAGACAGGCGCATTGACCATAAGCTAAATATATAAAATAGAAAAGGTGACAAATAAAAGTTTAAAAAGACCTAGATTACATTTATCTTATAGTTACCATATTGCAAACAATCTGGACTTCAATGTAAGGAGATAGGTAGACAGATAGATAGACGCATAGACATGTTATGATTAAGTAATCTTTGGGCCCTGCTATGGCTTAAAAGTTTCAGCGAGTTGCTCTCTACAGATCTGATGCCTGCTTAAGCTTTAAGTAATACAGACAATTACAATGCTCTTAAAGTTGACCACTTTACATATTGCGTTGTTTTAAACCGAAACATATAATAAATGCATAGATGGGAAGGAAATAAGTAGTGATAGTGGCTCAAGTAGAAGTAGCCGCAAAAAATACTACATTTAAAAGAAACAAATTTGTCTTATGGTGTTAAGTCTATTGGAAAACCTCAAGCGCTTAATATAAAGAAAAAATATTAAAAGTTAGATAGACAGACCGATAGATTGATAGATAGGTAGATAGACAGACAGATAGAAAGATAGATAGATAGATTGATAGATAGATAGACAGACAGATATAGAGATAGATAGATAGATAGGTAGTTTAGATAGATAGGTAAATAGATCGATCAATCGATCGATATCAATTAGTTGCTTGGATGGGTCAGTTCTTACATGAGGTGTAATGATTTTCTTAAGTTTCTATTTACAAATTTCGATATTGAAATACGCACTGGGACTTTTATAAAGAAAAGATTCTATCATGCTGTTGATTTTTCCCTGTTTTATTTTAATTATTGACTGTTGTTTTTTAATTGAGCTTTGAAAGTATGGACAAAACAGGTTTTTCTCTTCGATATTTAAAACGTTTTTGTTTGATTTTTAATTCAAAATAACCTAATTAATGTCACCTCACGCAGACACTTATACACACACACACGATCAGACAATACAGAGGAAGATCGTAATTTTCTTCAAGTCGTGCGTGAGTCCTTTTCTCAACTTTTACAGCATGCGCGACCCCGATGAATGGAATCAGGCATGATCTAGATGGCAACTGTGCTGGCTGCTTTTAATCAGTGAACCACAAGCTAAACTTTATCCCTCTGATTAAATAAGGATAATTGGCCTTCCTGTGGATGGAAGCCAGAACTTGTTACGGTGCCGGTACAGGTAGGGCAAGAAAACATCCGCGTCCATACGCGTCCCCGGCTGGCAAACAGGTCAACGTGAGCTCTCTCTCTCTCTCTCTCTCTCTCTCTCTCTCTCTCTCTCTCTTTTATTTCTCTCTCTCTCTCTTTTTTATTTCTCTCTCTCTCGCTCTCTTTCTGTCTCTCTCGCTCTCCCATTCTCTCTGTCTGCCATTCACTCATTCACTCACTCACTTCTTCTTCTTCTTCTTCTTCTTCTTCTTCTTCTTCTTCTTCTTCTTCTTCTTCTTCTTTTTCTTCTTCCTTTTTTGGAAAGAAAATAAGTAAAGGCTTTGCAAGTTTGACCACAACGATGTGTCTGTCAGTTTCTTTTTCTCATATCAGATCGAGAATTACAAGAAGCGATAAAAAAAGAGAAAAAAAAAGAAACCAGTATGTTTATTATGGTTAACAGTATTAAATAATGAAAAAATTTTTCAATTCATCTGTTTATAACCCTTAGATAATTTCTTACTGGCTCTGACTGTTCATATTGCTTGGTGCTATGAAGGCCGTTATTTAATCATTTCTTTTGGTTTTGATCTTAACAGTTTCATTGTCTTTAATTCTCATTGAAGGTAAAGGTACATTTCTTGTATTTATTACAGTATGATATGGTTTACTGCAAAACGGGCAATAGCACCAGTCTTCCAGCTCTTTTTTTTTTGTTTCGCATAATTTAATGAAAATGGTAAACAACAACGAATTTCGCAAAGCTTTACAGCTATAACGGTCTTATGAGCAAATTAATGCCGAGGTGAACAAAAACATAAATACATTGATAGAAAGATTAAAAATAGTAGTTAAAGAAGCATACATGAAGACAGATAGACATGTATGTAGATGAATAAATCGAAAGGTTGATAATTGGGTTGATAGGTAATTGATAGTAGAGTTTCGGGTCTGAATGAAATCAGTTTTTGTCCACGTCCTTCACATGGCGAGAGAGAAAAAAAATTAAGGGGGGCCGAGCACTCAACAAAGAAATAACAAAGGGATCACAATTCGTAAAAATCTCACACTCACGGAGCATAAGCGATGATTAATGAGAACATTTTCTAATTCGAAACCTTAACTGAAGATGGTTGTTCACAATTTGAAACAAAGTCATGTTTTACCATCGACTTTTTGGCTGTTCCTTAAACTTTGTGTAACAATATCCTAATGACCCCGTTGTTTTACGTCCCGCAACTAATGCTCCAAGTCCCATGTCTAACTTACCGTGAAAGGTGTGGAAGAGCTCAGGTAGAACGTAATGGCATCACCGCAACAACGGGTGGCTAATGAAAATCGCAACCAGTTGGATCTGGAACCGTTTTAGGATGGCGAACTAACTAAGCCTACAAATAGACTGCAGTATTATTGTTCATGAGGTGGGCCCAGGTTTCGGACTGAGAGCTCGTGAACTGGTGGCAAAATAAGCTTGTAGCGAGGATGTGAAACTGGATGAGCTCGACTCTTGTAATGTGTAGCGGGAAAGTCCGCTAAGTTCAGATCGTCAGGTTCACTTTAGGTAGGCAGTGATCTGCTGATTTCGAGAGCGAGTGCACTGTTTCTTCCTCTCTGGCTCACCAACGTTATGGCTTCGAGAAGCATGAAGTCTAGGCCAAAACGCTTGAAGAGCAAAGTTGTTAGGAATTTTAGTTAATGTTGCTGTTGTGTTGTAGCCAGAGTTACATCTTGTGCTATCAACCAAGTGAGACAACACAACCTTGTTGCACTGGAGTGAACTGGATGATAATTCATGAGATAAAATTCAAATTAATACTAGCCAACAACATGATTTAAAAATTGTTTAAACTTCATAAAAGTCAACAAACCAATTTCATAGGATACTATGTCTTTGGTTAGATTTCGCCTATAGTGTCAAAAGCAGGCAATGGGAGTAGTAAAATAGAATAAATATCTCATTCAGTTTTTTTGTAGGTCCTATATGGCAATGGATTTGATCCCAGCTGTCTTATCTCAAATCGATTCTAGTCAAAAGTGATGTGCTTTTGCATAGAAAAAGCGTTCTGCAATCCAGTGAGTCGATCGGACAAATAATAACTATCTAACTGAAGTTGCGGGGTAAGTAAGTGCTATATCTATAGTATGACGTTATTTAAAACTAAAAAAAACTATAAATTATTTGAGATAAAACAAAGTCTAACGTAGCAAGCGAACTAGATATCTACATTTTATCATTTACATTTAAATGGCATTTGATTATCTTAACCACTAATGGAGGTATGGTGTCTAAAACTAGCGTACCTAAATTTTACTTCCTTTTGCGTTTTTCGCCTCTATCCTATTTATCGAGAAATATAGCCTTTTTTCCTCTCTCCCCTCCACACACACAGGCACTTCCTACATTACAGATTCCTTTATATTTTTGTTATGGATCTGCTTCTGTTTTTTTAATTGTAATTACGATTGCCGTCGTCCATTACCTAATCCTTTTTCCTGTGTCCTACACCCTGCCCTCTCCTCTCCCCAAATCTCTTATAGTTCTCTATAAATAATCCCTAATTTTTCCCCACTCTCCCTATCTCTCTAGCTCGCTCTCGCTCGCTCTTTCTCTCTTTTTTCGTTCTCTCTATTTGTCTCTCTATCTCTATATATACCTATGTCCCTGTCTCTCTATCTGTACCCCTCTCTCGATCTCCATAACTCTCTTTCACCATGAAGTTGAAGTGAAAGATGCCCCTTCTCCCTATTTATTTATAGACGCAGGTGCAGAAAACTGCTGAAAGAAGCCCGACAAACATTTACTCTTTGCCACGTCTTTCCTCAGATGTTCACAGGTAGCGTAAGGTTTAAAGTCTCTGCCACATGCTTCCATTTCCATTTATTCTAAATATGTGCTCTAGATTTTGTGAAGTGTGCTGCCATTCTGTCTTCAAGGTGGGAGAACATTTTCTTTAAAGTACATACGTGTAGTAAGTCCTCACAGTGCATTTGCAAACATATCGTATTAATGTCAGATATTTTACAGTTTTAAAAAGATATTCTCAATCTTTTTGTTTATTTTGGCAAAGATAGCCCAGAGGGTATACTGATATAATTGTGTAACCAACCTTTATTGCTCTGATATGGTATGAATTAGTAAATCTTAAGGGTTGCATGTGTACAAACATGACATCATTTCCACAAGCCATGCAAAAATATAAGATAAAATGAAGTAAAGAAGCAGCTCTTCTCTTATTTATGAAGTTGGGATGGATAGGGTTATACTAGTCATATTAAATCCCTATAGCTTTATTTGCATGAATAGAAGTTTAGAACGAGTGGGACTGTGTAGCCCAGATGATTATTATATGAAAATTAGCAGGAAAAATTTAATACAAAAACACGATTGGTGGCTGTCGATGGTGACGGTGCATGTTTTGACTGCTGGACATCTTTTTTATACCCTAAATTTTTAGTGATTCCCTTAAATATCAATGACAAACCTAATAGATAGAGTTACTACTTAAAACTAAGAAAGACATTATTTTAAACATGAAGGATATTGGAAGTACTTTTTAAAAAAATTAGTAACACCATTGAAAGGGTGCATAACGCCGAAAGAAAACGACTTTTAGAGTGTTAGAAACTCTGAAAATGCCAACATTTGATTGCTGTGGGCATTACATGAAGTCGACGATTTTCTTTGTGCCTGTCTTGCTTTAGGCGGCAAATTTAATGATTCAGTTTTTTTAAAAATAGATAACTCTTAAGTTAAAGTTATACCGAAACAGTTGGCATTCGCTATGATACACCATATGCATTAATATATACATATATTGTATTTTATTACATTTGTAGACCTACAGTGCCTTTTGGAACCACTGCATACTGGCTTAAAATCATTATGGCATTGCCATATTAAGAGAAGAAGCGTCCCATTTTTCATAATCTCAAATTTTTTGGAAAAGACAGAAAAACAGGCCGCAGGTCTCGCTTTTTCACTTAAGTAATCTTTTTCAGTTTTTCCATAGAAAATAAAATTTAAAAGTTTTTAAATGAAATCTTTTATTTCAAATTATGGTGCGATGAAGAGGAAAGAATACGAGTGATGTGCGCGTAGAATGTTTATGTATCAAAATATCATGAAGGTTTTCTCAAACTCACTGTTATCTCCATTCTGTTGAATTGTGTGTCGAGCAGACATCAAATAGCAACACCCGACTCAGGTAAGCACTACTCACGCTTGGCCCACTGCCTGCTCAGCCTGATGCATACACAAACTTACCATCTCACCTTTACGGTGCGCTTTGCAAGGTCCACTGCCGTTTTCTAGTGAGCAGTTATGTGTTTTTATTTTTAGAAGAAGTGGCAGGTACGTCGTGTTTTATAGAAGAATAATAAAGGAATTTGCAATCTCTTAACCCCGTCTCACTCCCAAAACTGATAATAGAAATCCAACCTTAAACGGTGCATTGCATTCTGTTGACATACTTTTATTCAAGACTGATGCAGCATAGGAGTTCAAATCTACCTTCGATATATTATCAAAATGATAAGTGCATTTTTAGCGAAAACTCGTCGAGTCAAACTTTATTCGCTCTGTATACCTTATTGCATTCACTTTGCATTTGCAAAGAGATGAGATTAAAAAATAATAACAAACAAGGAAACATCACTTACTTCCAAACCTGCAGACTTAATGCTGGATTCTATAAAGCCACTCCAAAGTTCCATGCTCTCTAGTTGCCTAATGATTAATATAAGTCTACTGACCCCAAATACGCTTAAAATTCAGTAAAAATAATATTTTTAGCTCTTTTGAACTGTATCACCAGCGTAGACAGTAGAATTTGGACAGAAAATTGATGTGTGCTCTAAAAACAGAAATAAACACAAACAATATTGTTAACCACCTGTGCTCTGGTTTAGCCATGATAAAAACACCATTTGTTCTCATTACATTTTCATTTCCTTATAAGAATGTGCCAGAGTCTCTTAGCAAATAGCATGGTAATGATACAAACCATATGTAGCATAATTATAATTCTTAAATGAATTACGGATCTTGGCTTGTACTACTTTCTCCGGGAAGGGGAGGGGGAGGGGTCTCCGGATTTGTAAACACAATGAGAGAAGAAGCATTGGTGTTTTTTTTATTCCTCTTTCTACTTTTAGCTGCGAATTGGCTAAGCAGCTCTAAGCTTTTGTAGATTTCTATGTCTGTATAAACTTTACGAGCTTCATTAGACGGCTTAAGCAGGTGTGACTAATAATTTCGAAATTAGTAATTATATTACTGATTTTTTTGTTGCATGTCTCGAAACTGTTGAACAAACTTTTGAACAATCTTATTGTTTCCGCGCAGGGAAGACAGGGTAAAGAAGACAGGGTTGCTCTTAAAATGCGTATAAAATAATACAGCGTCCTTCCCGTAATTTTCTTTACGACACATATGTTTTAGAAATTTCGAAGCATTGTTCACGTGACCTCTAAAACACCATATAGGCGTAGATAGCTGCTTCCCTATCAAGAGTTTTGATAAGATGATAAGAGATTCGACAGGCCGAAAGAATATTAATGAAATAGCTGGCATTAAATTTGATTTGGGTGTATTATTTTCGCCCTGGGTATTGTGTGTTCTAATAGCGATAAAAAGTAATATTCATTAGATGTTGTTTTGCATGTTGTGAGTTGTGTCATAGTTGTCACCTCGTGTAAAGCTGGAAGAAGCTTATTGGAGTGAAAGGAAGAGAGAAAGAAGCATTAAGAATTTTAAAAAGAAAACTTTAGTTCCTTGCACCTTTCATGGCTTTGATTTTTGGTTCTACGATACTTAAAACGCTGCGTGTTGGCTTCGGGTATTTAAAAGATGCGCATGAAGTTTTTTTAAATGTCATTTTTTGTGTCCTGGTGATACTCTTTGCAATTAAGAAGGAACCATATCATGCGTGATTTACCTGTTTTGAGTAGTTTGCTTAGCAGTAGATATGGTAACCTTTTCTCTTTTATAAAACCAGAGACGTATACAACACGTTTATTATTTGAGCAGAATGCCAAATGATATCTTAATAAGATTACAAACAAACGTTTATTTTGAACCAAACTAATTCGACTAATTTTGACTTTTCTAATGTGTTAATATCAATTTTATCACATCAATTGATTAGGCTTCATGAAATAAAATGTAGGAAGATGGAAAAATACGAAATCTCTACCAATCGGCGTTGCTATAGAATAAGAAACAAAAACAATTGAAAGCAGGTGAACTTTTATATTCTGTAAAATTTAGATCTTTTTTTAACTAAGATTTCTAGTTGATCGTCAAGAAAATAAAGATCATTCTACCTAAATCTGACAACCTGACCTGTCTTACTCAACTCATTAGTTTTTGTGTAAACATACGCCTTCAGCCTTGTGGATTCTCAACCGCTCTGCTCAGTGTTTCTAACTCTCACACACATACACCCGTCTAGAGCCATGCCCACTGCACCGTTTGTGTTGTATAAAGCTGCTTTACTTTTGGCTTTTGGAAAAAAAAAAACATTTATTTTGATAACACTCCTTTGAGAAATTCTTTTCGGGCAACTGTTTCTATTTTAAGCTCCCAGTTTCTCAGAAGTTCAGGTTCGAAAAATGTGTGGTGACTTTGTAGGGCCAGAGAAAATATTTATTGATATCAATATGGATATGGTTTTCCTATCATAGATTAGACCTACACTAACGCTAGTCTAAGTTCAAGCATGGATTAACAACATATAAACTATATGTGGCGTTGTTATGTAGGGCCTAGTGGTAGACACTCGGCTTTTGGACAGAGAAATCCGGGACTTGAGCCTTGGAATCTGCAGGTCGATTAGTCCTTAAGAAAGGCTCTTTACACACACTTATTCGCTGCAATCAAGCCCTTAATTGAGTACCCGGCTACGACCAGTGTAAATTTCTTTTCAGTGTGCTTTAGTGATGGGCTTTAAGTGCTGCTCCTCTTTGAGTACAAACGATAATTTGGTTGGCAATGACTCGTTTGGGGAACCCATAGAAAGTGCTTGGAGCATTAATGGAGTAGGCGCTACACAAAAACGCTCTTTATTATGTTTAGAAACAATTGAAACGAAAAAGGTTCTAGTTTGAGATATTCATTTTTTTACCCGCGATACAAAAGACTATGCTCTCTACAAGACACTGCGCGCAAATAAAGTACACAATCACTTGAAAGAATAGACTAGGAAATTCTTATCTGGTGCCGTAATATGTTTTCAAGCAATAAGCGAGTATATATGTCCTTGTAAAAAGCAGAACATTAAAATGCGGTTTAAGAAAATATAAACCGCTCTGTTATTAACTAAATTAGAATGTTTGTCTTTTTTTTTCCCTCTTGGTTTTAGGAAAAAATCCCACGCATCCAGATTAAAATATCAAAAGGCTAAGGAAATTTATTGTTGATTAAAATAAAGTTCAGTCTGGAAAGAGCAATCCATCAAAACAACAAATTTGAAGTTATTCCCGGTATCCTTAACTCTTGCCAAAATGTCAAACTGTTTTTCACTTTTTAAACGGATATTTCAATCATTACAGGGCATTAAAAGATGATGGCATTAGATTATCCTAGTAGCAAAAAGAACCAGCTTTGCTAATAACATCTCTAAATAGCACAATAGAAACAGTTTTGGCATAAAACTTTGGTCTAACTAGGTTCACTAGGTTTATTACCCTTTCCCTGCTAAGTTGTCGCTGTGTACTTGAAATTTATAAACCAATAAATGAAATTTGAAAATTAAAACATCGCTTTTATCGGAAAGATCGTTAATAGAAGCAAAGTTCCAAAACGGAAACAAAGAGGAAAAAATTAACTTTATTTTCGTTTTTCAAAAACGAAATTTATACTAATAACCGGAGCCCTTTCGATAAGATTTACGAATACTAAAAGAGAACTTTGCATTTGGTTGTTGTTTCCTCTTTGATTGTTCACCTACCTCGACTGGCATGCGTAAACAAATTGGAAAGAATAATTTCTCCAGCAACATATTGCGTAAGCATTTCGCCCGACCCATACTAACTAGCTCCTGTCCAAATAAGATAGACAGAGGGAGGTAAAGAAGGAGACATACATACATACAGGAGATTGAACAGGAGTCGCAGTAGAGCTGTGTGGATAAGCAAGTACTAAGGATACCAAAAGAGAACTTTGCATTACTTTGGTTGTTGTAAGGATACAGGAGAGACATTCATAAATTAATATGAAAATGTAGGGAGAGAGGGGGAGAGGGAGAGAGAATTAGACACATACAGAAAGTATGGAGTGATGTAGTTTTCGGTCATCGTCAACACAACAAGTGACTTTCAAAACCGATCAGATCTGACTCAAAACTTCACACTTTGCAGGTTCTCAAATTACAATGAATAGATAGCATTGAAGCTGAAGTTAAAATTATGAGAGACAAGTGATCTATATGGAGGTTTTAAACTATTATAAAGAACATAGAGACAACATGTTTTCAGGCTCAAACAAGGCCCATCAAAACTAGTATACAGTAGTCGATACGCAAGGAAACAACATTAAAATCTACTTGCCATGTCGAGATCATTTCAGGCTAAAAGGAACTTTTCTTAGTACTGCTCCATACTGTGTACTCATACCTTGACCGATTTCCGTGATGATGGCCGCATTCCGGGCTTAATGTCCTTAGTATGGCTGGCTTTGACTATGTTGGCATGTGACATAATATAAACAACAAGCAGTTTTGTTTGTTTGTTTGTTATATCATAGAACATATAGGCTGTCTAAATAAATGCCTTAACTCTTTTGT
>BMAT01011409.1:400935-411664 GCA_019649035.1 Elysia marginata
ATCAAAGCCATGTATACCAAAACCCCTACTCAGGTCTATTCAGTGGTTCCGATGTTAGAACTCTGGCGCGAGCTACAAGGTTGGAAAGCCACCTAAAATTTGGGTATAAATATTTATCGATCACTAATACAGTTTATTGAACTACCTTTCATAGAAATGCAAATGTAAAATCTTCAGTCTTATTGTCTTTTTGCCCTATATAGGTCTATCGTTTTCACTGAGTAGAAATAATTAGGTCAAAGTCTAGCGAAAAAGAGTTTCAATGCAAGAAACCGTGTCCAGAGATATAATACGTTGCTTCCTTATCCATTAAATCATCATTTGAGAATCGTGGCTTGAAAATGACCAAAGAAAACTGTGCAGCAGATGATCAATTGTACAAGCACCACACCACTTAGTTGGAGAGACGGAAAATGAGCTAGTTTGTTTAAAAAACAAAACGAGTTGTCTCAGACGAGGCATGAGTTTTATCCGGTGTATTATAAGAGCGTACTTCGATATTTTTTGTTAAGGAATTCGTCTGTTGGGTTCTTCTTTATCGGCGACTACACTGCAGGGTTCAGTCGGGGGAATACTTATTGTAGACACTGTCAAAGAAATCAACGCTGCCTTATTTATATTTCTTGGAAACTTTAGCTCATATTTTTTAGAACGTAATGAGGACATATACTTTTTCCTGAAAAACAATAGCATGTGTGGTAATTTTTTTCAGATAAGTCCATATTATCTCATTGTAAGAAAGCAGATTTTCAAATTTCGTATACGCGCTCATAAACGCTTGACCGTAGACTTATGAAAAATTTAAGATATGTACAAGAAAAAAATTTAAATAATATTATATTTTCACGAAGTGTATCTTTTTCTATCTTATCTCGATTAATCGAATCAAAAGAACTGATTTTTTTAAGGTCCTTTTCATGCGATTGTTTGAGCTATATCAACCATCTGAAAGAGATCATAAGTTGCCTTTGCACTATCTACGATATTCCGTCATGAAATTGATACAAGCACAGATTTCATGTTTAGCTTTTTGGATGGCAAAAGGTTGTTAAAAATGGTTTTTGCAGGTTTTCTCAACCTCTAGGTCTCAAATTATTGGCATTTTTCTGTTTTTGCAGTAAGTCTGGAATGGGTTTTCCTGATTCTAAACTTCAAAATGCAGCTTAGGTCTTAATCAAGATATACTGAAAATAATTGTCTTTTTTATCGCTTCAAAACAACCTGGGATACATCAATCGATGTTAAATTTTCGCCAAAAAATTATTTGCGCATAGAGCATTTTCTAAAAGATGGCAAATAGCGCTTTTACAAATACAAAAAAAAATATCTAGTGGCAATGATAGATGTTCGATGTAGATCTCTGTTATCAATTCTGTTAAAGTGAACAGGAATGCAGTTTGTGTATAATGGTGACGTTTTGGAAATCGAGGTTGGTGTGGTCTTTCGGTAGATGCTATGAAAAGTTACTTCACAATATTGACTTTTTCAAAAATTTTCACAGCTATTTTTCCCATTAGAAAATAACTCGTGGTAAACACAGTATCTTTCGCTTCAATGGCTTCAGTATGATTTACAGGCAGAGCTGCAGAGGTTGTGATTTTTATCAATATTATAAGATTGTACTTTATCGTTGCAGCTTTTTCTTACTCAAGCCCACTTTATCGTTGCAGCTTTTTCTTACTCAAGCTCACCATGGAAAGGTAAAAGATACTTACCTGGAGCACATGTCCAAGCATGTGGATGAATACCAATCGGTAAGAATTCTTACTTTCCCCCTTTTCTAGCATTGTGCTTTCCAATATTCATTTGGACTTTTTACGAAATAAGGCCAACATATAATCATTCTTTAAAGACACCAATGCCACAGCGTGATAATCATAAGTATGGTAACTGCCTGGTACTGCCAAGTCAGGATCAAGTTGTAAGGTGGAGGAGGGGGAAAGGGGGGTTGTGGGGGCAAATCAGCGATAGGGGATCCTCCGCTATTGAGTTACAACTTACATGAAGCAATGTGGGACAGATTTTCAGCATTTAATTTTGTTCTGGGACTCCTATAGCTACTCGTTTTTGAGCTCAAGTTTTAATGGTTAATCGTTTGCAACGACTTAATACGGAATAGTGTTGAGTGAATAAGGCAACTATTTAAAGATAAACAACCAACTTTTAAAGAAAAAATCCCCATAAAGTTCTTTTGTAGTTCCTGATTAAGTCATCTGAATGGCAATCTTTTATATTTTTCCAGTTTGTTGATGAAGACTTGAATATTAGGCTTGAAGGTCTTGACAAGGGGGAAGTGAGTATAAAAAACTATTTCTACTTAGGAATATTTCATGGATGACTTTGAATTTTCTATTTTCCGATCTTGTCAAAAAGTATGAATTATGGAGTCAGCCTAGGGTTTATGGTAAATCATTCCATAATTTTAAGTTGATAGAACAAAACTTTATTAAAACACCTGTTCAGAGAGTTTAATTTGAATTTTTCCTTTAGTAACTTTTCAGTGAAAGAAATTTTCAAAAAAGAAAAATGAAAAGCTGTCAAAATTGTTTTTTTAAATCTAAAAGTAAAAATAAACAGTAATCATCTTCATTCAATTTCAGATCCAACCAGGTCTTATTGAAATGGCGGTATTGTCAAGAATTTACAGGTAATGAAAAAATATTTTTTTTGTATAGCTTTTTCCATGAAAAATCATAAGTGTAGGGAAATAAACCAGAAACCAGAAACAAACAAACCCCCATATACAATAGGGTAAACTTCATCATACAGGCCTGGCCAATTGTCACATTGTGTGCTGGTACTTTTTTTTAACCCCTTAAAGACTGCATCTATTTACAGTGTGACATCAATGTGTATAATTTTCAAGTAAAGTTTTTTTCAATGTTAATATGAACAGTCTTTCTTATGATAGACCCGGAGACACATATTAGAATTTTTTTTTAGACATAACCGAATAAACATTTTGAAACTTAATCATTCAATGCATGAAGAAAAAAAAGTTTTATACTTGATTATTGAATGCATGAACTAAAGAAACATAAGAACTTGATTATTCAATGTGTGAACCAAATAAATATTTTAGATCTTGATTAATTAATCTATGTAATGTTTATGATTAAGATAGTTGGGCCATTTTTATACATATTAAACAGTATAACAGAAATATAATTAAAGAAGATAAATGCACACATTAACCGTCTCTCTCTCTTTTCGTCTGTCTCTGTCTGTCTGTCTGTCTCTCTCTCTGTCTCTCTGTCTCTCTCTCTCTCTTTCTCTCTCCAATTAAGTATACTAAATCCGTGCTCAAAAACGTTTTTGTACAAAAAGTAAAGAGCAGTTAAATGGTTTCCAAAGTTTCTTTTTTTGTATAGGGGTGGGAAACAACCTCTTTTTTCTTTTCCTTCTACTGCATGCAATCTTATTTCCCTTTAACAGCCTTATACTTATTGGAAATGAGGGGTGTGGTTAGCAGTGTTACTACAATTTACATAGCATTTCTGTGAGTGTATTCTGCTGCTGCACACCAGTGCATTAATATCACTGCAATCATATTGTTTTTGTTCACTGTGTAAAAACTAACCAATTTTAATATTATATTTTTACATCAAACCCTATTCACACGGAAGTCCTGTTCTTTTTTAAATGTAATTGATTCACGAAAGATATAAAGAAGAATTGATGATTTTAGTTGAAATTGAATTAGTAGGTTACCTGTTTCTATAACAACTGTCATAAAAAACCCTATATCCACCCCACTAAAATTGCATCTAATAGTAAGAAACCACAAACTATATCGGATGTTTTCTTTTATTGTTATGCTTGGTTGCTGTTCTTGTCGCTTGTTGTTATTTGTGAAACTGTACATGTTAAAGAAGGCAATTTTTTTTACTTTCCCCTTATTTAACTTTATGCTTCAATAACCATTTTGTCATTTCCGATCGCAGGCTGGATTTCTTTGTGTTTCATGCTCCCGACCAAGAGCCATTCAATATCACACAGAATAATTTCAGTCAGGAAGTAAGATTTCTGTGATATATTTCTGTTAATATTTCAACATCTTGTATAATATACCTTAGGCCAATTATTTTACTTGGATAGCAATTAGTAGATAGTTTTGTATGATAAACGAAAGAGAAGCAAAGGGGAAAGGGTTGACGCACCAGTAAGATGGCTAGAAAATGAAAAGAAATAATATCAGCATGGAAATTGACGATCGCACAGCAGAAAAAACGGAAGAGGAAAAGAACAGGGGGCAAAAGGAATAAGTATCAACAGACAGTTGGAAGGTTTGACGGGTGGGTTTGATAAATTAATAGGTGCCAATCTGTGAGTAGATAAATGAGTGTGTGAGTGGATGAGTAAGTGATCGACTGTTTATTGATTTATATATTGATTAGTCATTGTGGATTTATAAAGTGAATGATCAATTGAGTTTTAGTTCTCGGTGAGCTGAGGATGGAGTCAGTTTGTGAGTGAATGAAAATAAAATTGATTGTCTAGAGCGCTCAAAAATGAAGAAAAAACAGAGAGGAAGGAGAGTGGAAGCAAGCCTTGATTTGTTGTAAAGCACCTTTATTATATACTGTGATGCTTAACTTCAAAATAATGACTGGCAGCTTTGAGTCGAATCTATAAACATTGTGCCACATCACTGGCTGTAATTGCCTCATTGCTATTCACACAAATCACCAACAAATTATCCATGACAGTCATCAATGTATTATATTGTTAGTGCTTGTTGCACACACTTGTATATACTTGTATTTGATTGTTTATTTATCCTCCCAGGTTTATCTGTGTTTTGTTGGTGGAAGTCAATATGATTTAGTCTACTCCAAATCTGTCCTTCAGACAGCTGCTCTTTGTCAATGTGAGTATACTCTTGTCTATTTCGTGTCTAATGGTGAAGAATCCCAAGAAATAAGTACACTCTTAAAGACATTTTGGTCTTTATTGATCGAGAAACTCGGCACTCTGTCAGTGTTGGTAGGCTTACTTTCATGGGTTTCAATTATGTTTTGTTGTAAAAAAAAATTGTAAGTGATACCATTCTGCTAAAGTCCCAATTAGGCACATTTTCGTCCTTCATGAACTTAGTTCTTTGAAACCTTTGTTAGTTCTGAATATCAGTGTTGTTCACACAACTTGTTTTTAGCATTATAAGTTTTATATCCAAGGTAGTAAAAATATAGGAAAGATAAAAAAAAGGGAGCAGTTCAAGAGATTTTGTCAGTTCAAGCGTTTAGAGACATTGTATCTGTTATTTTTACTTACTGCTGTCACATTTTAATTCTTGCAGGAGATAAGTGGTTACATGAATACTATCGCTTGTTCTAGCTTTTAATTACAAAAATCCTTGCAGACTTTGAACTCAATGAAGATGCAAGCTTACAACGTGCTGCTGCACAGTGAAACATACTATTTTAGAAGTTTTTCAAGAGGTTTTAATGATATGTATCATGACCTAATCACCTATGGTCTTGATGGAAGTATCAAAGTATATGAATAAAAAGCAAATATTTTTTACAAATTCAAAAGACACATAGCCCGTCATTGTGATGTGGTTATTGGTTAAAAGCTAAGCAGTTTACAGAACTTATTATCATGTTCAATGCACATTAAATGTCCTATATGAAGTTTTTGATTTAAGAAAAAAGAAAAAAAAATTGACAATGAAACTAAACTACTCAAAGAAAGCACACCCCAGCATTTGTATCACTTTTGAAAAAAATGTAAGGCTCTAAGTTTAAAATTATATAATCCTTTTAAGTTGGCAAAAGCTCAAAGTCAGAAGCTCAATAGTTTTTTTCTCAGCTATCTGTTCTGCTTCAGTTCTTGTAAAAGAGGAAATAACTTAGTACATTTAACAAGATCTACCCAACATCATTTTTCTTAATTTTCTTTTCAGCTGTGTTGTATGAAATTCTGTACCGTGATGTTTTTCAATTGGATTCAGAGCTTGATGAAGCTGTTTTGTTCTTAGAACTTCAGAAAGAACTTCCAAGGAATAATAACCTCAGAGAGTGAGTACAAACTTATCTTGTTGTTGAGGTATTTGCTCACTTACATTGTTCACTGACTGACAATTCAATTTATAAATCTCTCCAGCTGCCTATCAACATGAATCTATTTTATTTTTCTCTTACCTTTGTCTCTTATAATTTTGACAGATTTCATTTTTTTTCAAGATTAGTTTAAATTAAACTGAGTGCATCTAGTTGAAGAATTTAAAAAAAAAAAGAAAGCGTTACAATGCTGTTAAAACACATGGTAAGTTTCTTTTAAGTTCAGTTCAATTTTGTTCTTTTTTTTTGCCTTCTATTGTTCTTGGTTGTACACAATAACCTTCTGGGTTGATCTTAAAGTAGCCTACTTTCAAATCGACCAAACAAGCGAACATTTTAAAGGCTTCTGACCAATTTAGAATAAAAAAGGGAAGATTTCTGAAAAATGAAAAGTGACTTAACATAATTAAGGCGTGATTCTCTAAGTTATGTAAAACTTTTGGAAAAAAAACATGAAAAATTAATAACTTTTTTAGCTTAAGTTATGTAGCCCTGCCTGGTCCTAAGGTTGTTTATGCTGAGAACACTCTTTTCTGATTCACAATTTGCGTCATGTCTTGTAACAATAATTTTTCAATTCAATAGTTTTATTAGGCCAGAGGCCAATTCATCAATATACATGTAGAATAACTTTTGATCTTCAGGTATAGTTTTCAAGTACAATTAACAAGTACAATCACCAATTAGATATATACACGCTCGCGCTACGCAGCCGGAAAACTCTCATTCACGTGACACTCTTCGTATAATCTCTCAACACTCGCGCACATAAAGCAGATAGCATTTTAAGTTCTCGTTCATTCTCAGACTTTAAAAAGTTGATAAATTCAAACATACTTGGTTTCTCTGCAAGCTTCGCTGGCAAGCATCCTAGTCTACATTCTTTGAATTTACTGCATTCAATCAAACAATGGTATTCATCTTCAAAGATTCCACAGATGCTACACAATCTTTCATTTACAGGTACTCTTTTTGCCCCCCACCTACCCCTCTCAACATTAAATGCATGGGAACTAAGACGAATTCTACTTAAGGAAATTCTATGCGCTTTTACACATACACTCAAATACATTTCATAACAAAAGGAGGACTTAACATGCTTATACAATCTGAAACTACTGCTACCTTCAACCTCAGCCCACCAGTCCTGCAAATAAATATCTCTAATTCGTTCTTTAAAAATTGATAGAAACTGCGACTCATTACCAACACACTGATTAATCCAGGCATACCTTAATCCACATTTATTTAAAACATCTCTAACCGTGGCCCAAGTAATACAATTCGGTTTATCATGAGACAATTTCAATAACTGTTTGTACACTGAGGATGGAAAAAGATTTTTGCGATCAGCGCTAATAAGTTTTAACCAATACTTTATGACTTTAACCTTTCATTGGACAAATAATGGAAAAACTCCTAGTTCACCGTATACTAAACAGCTGGGGATGCTACTTTTTACACAAAGAATTGATTTTAGGAATGCTAAATAAAATCTTTCGATAGGATCTGCTTTGGAAAGGCCCCACACTTCGCTACAATAACTCAGGATTGGTTCAACAATGCTACGAAAAAGTTGAAGTTGGGTACAGGGCAAAATTTCTGAGTTTTTAGATATCGATTTTTTTAGAGCAAACAATGCCTTCCTTGCTGACTTGAGGAGCTCTTGGGTGCCTATTCTAAACGTTCCCGTGCTTGACAAATGGTACCCCAAATATTTAAAAGAAGATACAACGTCAATAGGGCGGCCATTGTACGTCCAATTATCCTGTTTAGAAATTCTTCCTGCCTTTTCAAATACCACAATCTTAGTTTTATTACTGTTTACGGTAAGTCCCCATTTCATGCAGTATGCGTGTAGTTCATTTAAACCACGTTGTAGCCCATCCCTAGTCTCACTAAATAAGACCATATCATCAGCAAACATGAACAACTTAATTAATACATTTTCTATTTTAAGACCAATGCCGCAATTCAGGTATCTACTTAGGTCATTTACAAAAAGACTGAATAAAATCGGCGAGGTTGTTTCTCCTTGCAAAATTCCACTATTGCTGCTAAAATATCCCCTATTTTCTTCTCTTCGTATTTCTAACTTAATTTTTGAATACATGTTTTTTATAATTCTTACACACTTAGAGCTCACTCCTTCTTGCAACAATTTAGCCCACACTATCGTCCTACTCAAAAAGTCATAGGCTTTTTCATAATCAATAAAAGCGCAGTACAGCGTCTTATTCCTCGAGAATAGTACGAGGGACGTCCGAAAGGAAACAGGAAAAAAGGCATAACTCTTATAGCAATCTATATTTTTTAATTCTGTAAACGGCAAACACCAGTACAATGAGTTATCTTTACCGATGCACAGTTTCAGCACCATCGATGAAGGCACTATTGAACACTGCTTATTGCAAGATGGCTACCCCCATCAAAGACTGGTCAAAGGTGGAAGTCAAAGCTGTTTATTTTTTGTTTTCTAAAGGAATAAGACCTTCTGAAATTCATAAACAAATAGCAGGAACATATGGTGAGGGTGCTATGTCAAGATCTCGTGTGTATCAATAATGTGCTTGGTTTGGAGGAGGCCGAACAAGTCTAGATGATGAGCCAAAGTTGGGTCGCCCGAAAACATCGACCAATGAGAAGAACACAACTCTTGTTGACGAGCTCATCAAATATGACAGGAGGATGAAGATACGCGAGATTGCTTTGAAACTCGAAATTCCAAAGAATGCGGTTCATGAAATAGTCCATGACACTTTAGTATATCGGAAGGTGTCTGCAAGATGGGTTCCAAAAATGTTAACGGAATATCACAAGCTTCAAAGGGTTGAAATTTCACAACGCTTCTGCTGCGAAGCCACCAAAACAATGGAAATTAGGATACGGCGCATATTGGTGTGGGGCCTTGTGGAGACTTTCGAGCAAAGAACAGTCTATTTGACAATCTTATTACTGGTGATGAAACTTAGGTCGATCTGAATAACCCAGAGACAAAGCGTGACTCCGTGACTTCGAAAATTCCATCCTCTCCAGTGACCAAATAAATTCAATGTGCAGAGGTCCGCAGACCAGGTAAAGTTATGGCTACCGTTTTCTGGGATGCGAAAGGTGTGATCCTCTTTGAGTACACATTTTGCCTCAGGTCAGTGTATCAATGCTGCCCAATAATGCAGCACTCTTGACCGCGTCAGAGATGCAATTCGTCGCAAAAGACCTGGACTCTTTAGAAGGGGCGTTGTGCTTCAGCACGATAATGCGACCACTCATTCAACAAACCTTACACAGCGATGGCTGCAGTGCTACGGTTGCGAAGTTCTTCCTCATCTTGCCCACAGTCCATACCCCACACCTTCTGACTTTCATTTGTTTGGACACTTGAACTGTCATTTTGGAGGCGTCGCTTTCGAGAATGAAGATGACCTCGTCGGTGAATTGAAGAAGTGGTTTCCACTTCTTGATCTTGATTTCTTTCGAGTGGGTATCTATTCCCTGCTGTCACACTAAAAAAATGCATCAATCTGCATGGGGATTATGTTGAGAAGTAGAGGAAGAGTGATACTTTATTTTGTGCGATTTTCAAATTTATCCCATTAAAGTTGTTTGAGTTATACCTCTTTTCCTGTTTCTTTTCAGACATCCCTCGTATTTCCACTAGTCCATGTAGCGTAAAAACACAATCCGTGACCCCCCGATCCCTCCAAAAACCAAACTGTTCCTCCCCAATGATGCCCTCAGGCTCCGCCTATACTTGAAGTCTTTTGTTTAGAATGCTTGTAAACAATTTCCCCACACAGCTCAACAACGTTATAGTACTTATACCCCGATAGTTATTTGCCTCGCTTTTGTCCCCTTTCCCTTTGAAAATTGGTACAACACTGCCTACCGCCCATCCTGAAGGGAAAAATTCTAACTGCAGAATGTTGAACAACGCTAACAAGAAGATTTTCGTTGTAAAGCAATAATGTTTTATAAATTTGTTCAAAATGTGATCACCCCCAGATGCTTTGCCCGCCTTTAACTTGTCTATTGCTAGGTCTAGTTCATTCATTTTAATTACCTCGTCCAAAATGTCTAATTTCATGTCTTCTGTTTTTGTCCCACTGTTGTCCTTAATAAATTCCCTACAATCATCACTAACTTCTGACTCCCTTTCTGCTAGTAATTTAAAATGGTCAAAAAAGGTGCATTCTTTTTTAGCGTGTTTTGTGTATTTATTGCCCACCGAGTTCCAAAACTTCTTCGGGTTAGTTCTACTAACAAAGACGTATGTATTAGCTTCGTGTCTATAATACTGTTTTCTTTTCCTACGGCACATACTCCTGTATTTACTTCTAGCTCGACACATAGCAGTTCTTGCTTCGTCAGTCCCCTTCTCCAAAAAACGCATTTGAAACTCTTTAAACTTAGACTTTTCTTCTGCACAGTCTAAATCAAACCATTTAGGTCCCGTATATCCTCCTCCACCTCTGTAGCTGTTACTATTCCTATCTGTTGAAAAATGGGTGCAGTGATATTTGCGTGCTTCGAGGAAAATATTATCAAGGCTGTTCGTACACTCCTCTAACACACAGTTGTCTGTGTTTTCTTTTAGTTTTTCCGTCAGGTCCCTCATAATATTAAGCAAGTCAATTTTTTTGAAAGGAAGGTATATATTTTAGCTC
>BMAT01011409.1:422910-433671 GCA_019649035.1 Elysia marginata
GGGGATATCGACTGTTGGTCCTTAATTTGTTAATGTTCGCATAATGAATTCAGATCTGCATTGGTGTGTGTTCGTGCCTAAAAGGTTATTCTGAGACCGCAAGGCATTTTGTCAGTGTTCGAAAACAGAAATTCGGAGGTTGTTGATCTCCATTATCCCGAATGTTTTCTTTACCCCTAGCCCTTTGGGAAACCAGAATAAACGGAGAAATGGAGACGAGAGGAAGAAGTGTAAATTAGTTTTGAACTGAAGTCGAGGGAAAGAAACCGCCGGCTGAGCAAATGGAGATTAATAATACACCGAAACAGAAAAGAATCATGAATGTGAATAAAGGCAGCTTTCAAAGGTTGAACTGCAATCTTGAATCTATAAAGGAAGTAAAATAAAGGGCGCGTTTAAAATGTTAAAATGTTCCAAGCGCCAGCACGTTCTGGACGAGTAGAAAATTATCAGTTTCAGCCCATAACTCCCGCACACTCAAAAGATTTTTGCACCCAACCTCTAGCTGGGTACTCTAAGTAAGGCGAACAAATGCTTGTAATGTCGACCTGACAAACCAGGGCTCGAACCTCCGGCCTATCTGTCCGAGAGCCAAGCGTCTATCACTTGACCGCCACGACACACCAATTAATATTTAAGTATAACTTTGAAAAGTTTAAGGAAAAGTCAGTTAAACATAAAATGAACTCAAAGTGAATTTAACATGACCCATCGTTGAGCTCTCATATGCAGGGAGAGCCCCTACTAATTAAGAACTTTTATTTTGTAAGTTAAAATTATATGCTTACAAGAATAATGTTCCAAATTGAAGTCCCTGACTTCCTCAAACCGTGACAACTTTGTCGACGCGTTCTCAGACTGGCGGAAGTAGGATTACGTTAGTTTTAAAGCTTTATCTTTTTAGAATACTTTGTCTATTTGAAGTTAATTTAAATTTTTATGACTTTGAACTAAGGTACGGTTGAGGTGACCTCAAAATCCATGAATATTTTTTCTCTTGGGATACAATAGGTTCATTGTCAAGAAATCAGTCTATGACGTATATGAAGACTTTATCTCGCTGAGAAAGATTTTTGTGTGTGTGTGCAGAGATTTCAAGGCTCTTTGCATTCAGCCTGAGGCCCGAACCCGCGGCAAACGATCTCTGTCGAAAGAGTGGGCGGGCGTTTCAACTTTCCAGTGGCACCATTGTTTTACCTCTCAAATTGGGACTCGTTTCAGACATGTTTTACTGTACTAGCTACTAATATAGGGCTTCATTGACATCACGGCAGATTGTCTTTTAAACGCTCATTTTGATTCGAAGGAATGGTGTCAAGAATTGCACTCAGAGAGAACACACAAATTACACGAGCACACACCATCGCACACACCATCTCACACACCTACACAAACAACCCCCATTTATCTTTATTAAGATTAGGTTCGTGAAATTTGTAAATTTTTATCAATACTGTAAACGATATCTTTAAAACATTTGAGATCGTATTGTCTCACAGAATGTCGGACCGTAATTATAACAAAACAATCCCTCTCATCGATGAATTTCAACACATTTTCCATACACAAGTGAATGCAATTCGGATCATTCATTCACCTTTTTTGAATGAATGCTTTTCCATACCACGAAAAAAAAACCCACGAAAGAATATCCTTATCTCCGACATTTTGGCCCACTTTCCCAGTGCAAGTTAACCTTGCTTACATGAGGCACAAAAGGGAGGAAACTAAACTATCAGTGTTCTCTGTCTGCCGAGTCTGTCAACTGTGCATGTGCCGATGGCCGTCCTAGTTATCTACCTTCTTTATCCGTCTGTCTGGAAGTTGATTGACGAGCAAACTGTAAAGCAACATTTATAGAAAACATAGACAGATTCACAATATTTTACTCTAGCATGTCGTTAGAAAAATGGTTTGCGAGATCCTCTTTAGCTCGAGTAATGTATAATTTACTTTTATCTAACCATTCGATGGATGAATCAGACGGTAATTGTGTAGATCTTGTTTTTACAGACCCTTGCGAATTCGATAGGGGCGTCGCCTTTGAGTACGGTGGCCTAGGGCATTGTCTATAACAAGATAGACGAGCAATTTGGTTTCAGTGGATACTGTAGTGAATACTTTCTTTTTTACTCGGCATCATTCTCTGTAGCAAAATAGTTTACAAAATGAACTTAGGTTCGAGCCAATATTGTAAAATCTACTTTATCTTATCATTTGAAAGACAATCAGTCGGTAAAATGTAAAACCTAGTTTTACAAGCCCTCGAAAATTAGAAATGAGCGCCGCCTTATAATAAAAGGTTACTGTGCAACAAGATAACAAAGAATTCTTCTTTTAAAGCTTTTCATGAGATGTAACAGTTGGTTTTTAGCAGATACTGTAATATTCACTGAGTGTTTATGAAGAGTTTGAAATAATTTTAAATATTTTCACTAGATCGAACAAAACTGATTAATTTAACCTGGTAAGAACTGCATGTTGTGAACTCATTGGATTATTAACCATGGCGAGTTGTATATTGCCTTGGTGTGAAACTCTCGCAGAAAATTTTGATCCATCAGAGCTAAGGTATGTTATTAATGCGAAACCTGTAATTGTTTCAAAATTTTATAAATTTAATTTTATATTCTTTTTCTTTAGTGTCAGTTACAATTTTCCTAAATCACTCAATTTTAAAGTAATTAATCGTTTTTTTAGCTGTGCTTTTAATTTAGTTTATAGAACTGAACGCGATGGCAAATAGGAATTAACCTTTGTTTTTTACTATTTTATTTTAAACATGGTCTTCTAGACGCTAATGAAATGATTTTTGGAATGAGCATTAAGTTTGCCCACATCATCAGTTTTCGTTCAAGTAAGCATTCACACATGTGGATGGGAAGGGGGGTGTTTACCGACTGAAGAATTTTTCATATCTTTACGCCTTTAAAATACAACAGTGTTGTAGCCTATTTGTCTCTCCATGTCACACTTTCCTTTCTGTATATCCTCCCACAGCTGTTTCCTTTCTGATGTGATATCCCTGTTTGGTGCAGACAAGACGGACACGCTAAAGGTAAGAAGATACCAGGTATCTGTGTTTCTGCAACAAAATACAATTTACATGACTCCTTTTCTTCAATGTCATTTGACATAAGCGTCACCATCATTCCAAAGAAAACAAGATACGAAAGTAAATCGGCAGTGCCCGTCGGGAATTATCAAAATGATGTTTTGGTTTTTTAAAATAAGTTTTTACATTTTTAAAATTTGGTTTTATACCATTTTTCAATTAATATGTTGGACCGGGTTTATATAATTTGGTCATTGCAGTGAGCTACATCGCTCCCATTCCTACACAGTACGTGAGAAAGTAATAAACTCAACCAGAGCATCTTTTACAATGAATGGCCTATCATTCCAATGTGGTTCGATATATGGCAGAAAAAATTGTAAGACACACCTCATAATCGATAGTAACCTACCGATGAGATCATGTTTGATATGGGACCTACTTAGACATTATCAACTGATCTACACACAAATTTAAAATTTATCTGCAAGCGTAGGAAATTACTACCCTGTAGGCCGAAAAGGAAAAAACCACTTGATCCTTTAAAATAATCGCAGGAATTTTACATTTCTTTGAGGTTTGGTTCAGAGCCTTACTTAACTCAGATGTAAAATCACAAGGCTCAACCAGCTGTAGACACTCTAACGAGGAATTATAATCTATGGGCTAGAGTGACACGCTGCATCTAAATCTAAATTATTCTACCCCTCTGTGGGGTAACGGGCTGTAAAGGAAATTTATGAAGCCCTTATTTATATAAAAAAAAATATAAGCGCTATCTAGGAAGGTTCGTTTACATTGTGGTCTTATAGAAGGCTATCTTTACTTTTGCAACAAGTTTTCAGTTTTAGCACGCACAATCAATAAATTAAATTACTTCCGGACTAGGCCTGGAGATAACTGTTCCAGAACAATTTCCGTAGACTAATATAGGAGCAATGAAATAAAATTAAAGCCTTATAATGGCTATGCTCAAAAAGCTGCTTTACCTTTCTAAACGAACTAGAAATAGCTAGGCTATCATTCCAGTGTAGATTCAGATTCGTGCGAATTGGTACTGCAATAACCATCTCGCCTTTGAACGTGTATACCATCACATGGCATTACTTTCACGGATAACATACAAGTCAAAGAAGAATGCTTTGAAAATATTGGTAAAAATACATAGAAATTGATTTTATGTACACAGCTCGGTCCGTTCATTAAAGTCACTAACGTCAGTGACAGACTGCCCATGTTTTCACAGCAAAATACCGATTTATTTACTGTCAAGACATGCTCTGTCGCCGCCGGCTGTTTCTAGATATATCTGAGATTAATGAAGCTCATAACTTATCATCTGCAACTGCTGTAGAGTAATATCCGCCGTATCGATCTGTCTAGTCTTAGTTTTTTTTCACTACAGAAATATGTTGTGTTTAGTCTGTATCTCTTTTTACATAGCAGGCAAGTCAAATTGTCTTGAAAAATGTTAAAAAGTTTAACCTTCTATTTGCAACCATTTTTAGACTTCACACTTTTAAGACTTCACAAAACCGAGCATTTTTTTTTCTTTCAAAAATCTTAGTTCATCTTAAAACAGTTGTAAACTTATATGACATAGCAACGTAGAAGTATCAAGATGTTTTGGGAGATCAAATTTCTCTCATATGAAAGAAACAAACAACTGAACATGCCTGTGTTACGACATTGAGCTGAGTATGGGAAGGTGGTTTCGGTATTAATTCTTTAGTTAACATGGGCAGTTACCAAAAGGACGAACATGTTTTTACATGCAATGCGGTATGGTCAGTAAAACAAAAAAAAAAATTACCAATACTGTCAATTCGATGTGATGTTGACTTTCAAAAACTGCATCATTATGATTTGACTTAATTTTAAATGAACTGATGAGGGCAAATAAAAACGGTCACACCCAAAATATGTCGATTGTGATGCAGGACAAAATTTTTGTCCACCATCACAACCGACAGATTTTCAGTTGTTTTTCCTTCATATCTTTTTGACCCTAAGGTCTCTTTTTTTAAAATAAAATTTTCAACAGCTCTAAATGATGCAATTTGAGAAGGATACAAGCCAAGAACTTTTTATTTTAACTGTCTTAATTTCTTGCTTTTGCCTTGTCAGTCATCGCAGCCAACAGAATGATGACTTTTGTCACAGCCTCATCCTGTTATACTAACTTTATAAATGACCTCCCTGTATTTAAATCATGAATAAAACTTAAATTTCAAATGAAAGGCAAGTACAAACTGTGGCTTTCACGCGGGGTGAGTTCTGTTCTTTATCTGAACCTAAAATGTAGGCCAAAAATTATTTTTAAACTTATACCCAATAGGCCATTGATCTTTACTATAGAAGTAGCCAGGCCGAAGTGTTAATGAGTTGTTCCCACAGTTTTTACATCATGCACAACACTCTTACCGCGTCTCTGGTATAATTATTCACTTAGTATAAATCACCACCACTACCCACATCTGATCATCGTATTCCTTCGCTGAGGGTCTGATTATCCAGTAGGTCATTAGTTATTTATCTTGAGTGAGTAGGCTCTATGTTACAGGGAATGCAATAGGTCTTGCTAGCACGTGCTACAATGTGTTGACACAAGCCTTAAGGCGGGCCTTCTTCTTTTCAATGTTTTCACGTACATTTCAGCTATTACAGTATGTTTCATAGCGTAAATTCGCGTTGTAATTGTAGAAGATGTCGAATCAATATGCTGGTTTATGCCCACAAATATATAGTAGACATCGCGCCGTAGTCAACATTGTAATAAGGTGCTTCTTTGTGGATTGCTAAATACACCTTTCGCGAAAGAGGGTAAGCCTTTCCAGCTATGTGATTTTTTTTATTAAGCAAAAATTTTCCTTCGATAGATTCTAACATTCATCATACTTTAAAGGCGAATCCTCCCGTCTCCGTTCTCTGCCATCGCCTGTGGCATTGCTCACATTTTTTTATTAATATGTTCACCTTCACGGCTTCTACAACACCTATCTTTTCTGTCTCTGCCTGTTTGCCTCTCTGTCTGTATGTCTGACAGTCGTTCTAATTCTCTTGTCCATCTCCTTTTATTTCCCTCTTCACTTAAACCATTTTCAGAGGAACCCTCAGACATTCCAACCATTTTTTTTCTTTCACCTTCTATACCATAAAACCTTTTCCAATGTTCATAGAGGTTTTGCATACCTAAAAACGTGTGTGAAAGCGTTAAAAACACATTTGAAAGCATTTTAAGGCAAGAATCATCATTTTCTAGATAGGGAGACAATTAATGGAAACATGCTTTGACTTGCAAATTGCCTAAAGTTATGTCACATTCGTCAAAATCTAACTACAGAACAACTGAAAGTTAGTTTCAAATTTTATGTCCCGCGAACAGTACAAATGCTTTACGTTTCATCAAAATGAGTATGCTTGGGCTCATGCGTTTAAAGATTAAATTTAAATTTATTTGTGCATTCGGTGTTTCTTGTATGTGTTTATGAGGCTTTTGACGCAGAGATGTAAGCTTTAAGTCAGGCTATCAGCGCGATGTTCTTAGTAAATCTTTTCTTGCCTTGAGGCCTTCAATAAAATATTTGTAAAGCAAGATGCTAGTACTGTAAAAACGATCTGTATCGAATAGTAATGCTGATTATTTCCTAAAATTGATTTTAGTCTTGGACGGGTACCTACGCTGTAAAATTCACTTTTTAATGCCAGCTGGATTGTTGTGTAAAAGATTAATAAAAATCATATTTCTATCATTTAAAAATTGAAAAAGAAGAAAGAACGACTTTCAGTTTTATAATAATAAGATAGTATTAAACTTTTTTTTTAGTAAAATTCGTTTAAGGGTCTGAACAAATTCAAAGAGAAAGAGGTCGTATTGTTAGTTTCTTTTTTCAAAAACTCAATGTGTATCACATTGTTCCTTTCCCAACAAAGCAATCAATGCGTTTTATCAACGTTTAGGTTTCTATAGAATAAATTATTTTATTTACGTCGTCATTTCAAGTTAAATTCATCAGAAACTAAGATTGTGTCTCATGGGTACTTGATCCTTGCTTCCCTCCCCTTTTCCTCTCGCCATATTTCTGAGTAAAAAAAACACCAGCGTTTAGGGGTATTACGGAACAGCTAATAGTGAGGTAAACGGTGTACGCTTGCAATATCTGAATAATTAGGAAAAAAATGCAATCTCACCATAGGTTTGTGATGTGGAAATTAAAAAAAATTATCATTAAAGCAGCCCTCTGTGTCTAACCACCTCCCTCTACAGTGTCTTCTGCCTCTTTTTCTAACATTCCTTTTTGACATCTATACACTCTGTGCTTTAAAAACTGATGCCAAACAAACTGAGGTTATCGCAAACACCCCAAAGATCTGCAAGCTCTTCAAGGTCGTTGCAAACGCAATGCACTTGACCGCCATGCCTCGAGCGAGAGGAGATCTAAAAACACGTAAGATATATTTATAGAATCGATTAATGGAAGGCTTTTATGAGAGTGATGTGACCCATGGGTGTCTCTTGTTTTGTCTAACGTGAAGATAAAATATTCTGTTTTATACAGCAAAAACTTATCATCTTTGCGTTTTGTCGCTGTACACCAAATTTGAACCGTAAGAAACAATCATTCACAACCGTTATTATGAAAGTAGGAAGTGGTGTGAGGGAGGCGAAGAGAATTTTTTTTATATCGAGTTCTGTCTAAACGCATAAAAATGCAAAGCATGCAGACGAATATTATGAGCAAATCATAAAGATTGCCCGCATGGTACAGTAAGGGAACAACAAGCCTTTTGAAACCTTGGCACTTTCGTATGACATTCTAAGAATTGCTAGACAGTTTCGTATGGCAAAAGAATTCTCATCTCGTATTGTGAGGTTGTCACTCACTCACTGCCGTCTATCTTTATTGTCTTATATTGTCTCCCACTCCCTCTGTCTGTCTCTTCTTTGTCTGTCTGTGTCTCTCTGGATATACGATTGTATTTATTTTTACAGAAATTAAGCATTATGTAATTGTTCATTCTTATGTTTTAATAAACTCATTAAAGGCTGTTTAAACAATTATAATAACACTCTGTTTAATCTTATTAGTACTGAGTGCTTACACTGCTCAACCTACTTGGTTTTGTAACAATTAATCTGCAAAATTAAAACAAAGTTCTTTCCTGCTGAAGCATTCAAAGAAATGCGGAAATAATGTTTAATTGTGCTTACCTTCTGTGATTTTTACTAAGCATTGCAGTGCCATAAACACAATTTTATTGTAAAACAATCATAATAATTGATAATCGGTAGGCCTATTAATGCATCTCGTGAGTATTTTAATCATACATAATTATTGTGATAGCGTAAGTGTCGTTCAAGCGAATTTACACTACAGTGATCTTAATTATTTTGACTTAAACTATTTTAGTATCACATCACCACCATCACCCACACCACCACCACCACCACCACCACCACTATCATCATGGTGCCTGTTGTAAAAGAATAATGTATCTCCCTATCCCTTCAACATATTAACGAACATTATTCCAACTGTTTTGACTCCTTAACGTATTTGAAACTAATCTAGCTTTAATAAAAAAAAAATCGTACCGAAAATTTTAAATGTTAATCTACGCTAAAGTGTTCAAAAGGACTTCATGAATGGTAAATTATTCACAGCGAATTCAAATCTTTGGGCTCCAATCGTGAGTTCATTTTTTTTTGCATAAATTTATGATTTCGTCTCCATTTTCTTTAAGTTAGTTAAGGTTAAAAACACTTTTCAAAATACCCTTGTAAATCATCTTCAAGGGTATAGAATATAGGGGACACTACTCATGCTAATATAGACTTACTAAAGAGTTGCCCTTCTTTATGGTACCATATTGCTCAATTTATGAAAAATATTATTCATAGGTTCAAGTCTATGGGTCCTGTTTAGCTATTTCCACGCGTGGTTTACATCCCAGTTAATACTTCTGGTGCGTTTGATGATTCAATAAGCTTATGCATGAATTTTCTATAATAACAAAGCGGAAACAAGGGATAAATGTGAGAACACAATCAGCGCTTCTGTGGAGTATTTTTTCTATCTGAGCCGGCAGGAATCAGGTATCCATAACTAAGTGGATAACATATTCAGTTAATTTACCTTCATTTAAAAGTGTCACTGCCTAAGCATACAAAAATTGACAGAAAGTTCTGAATTTTGCAGTATTGACGTTTTGGCTAACAAAATCAAAACTTATTTTGTGGCCTATTTCACTTTGCTGTTCAGGAAAATGCATCATGTCTTATAGGATCTGATACTCTGGACAGGGAAGGTCAAACGTATCATTGGGTCTGCTGGGATTGAATTTTTTTCCGTTCAGAATTTTCCAGGTCGCCTGCCAGACTTTTTATGAGGACACGGAACATAACATTCAATCCATCCTATCAATTCTTACACTCACATGGCAATACTACCACTTCATTGCCCCCATGTCCATGCTATGAGCGCTTATGTTAAAATTGATATTTTAAAAAAAAATCAAATCCGTGCAAACTGAAGACCCTTGTTTCGCATTTCACATGAACACTTGACAGCGTAGGTATTGATGTGAGTGTGAAGCAGCCGCACTCTCTGAGCCTGGGAATGGCCGAAATCGGTGAAATCTCTCCATGAGTCTGGGCTTTCGCTGCCAAGAGCCCCCAGCCATCGCTTCAAAAAAGCATGCCTCGAAGAGTTATTAGTAATGCGAAGATATCTAAGGCTAATTAGTAAACAAGTAAAGTCAGTCAAAAGTTGTAAAAAGTTGCACATGACCTTTCAGGCTATAGAACATAGAGTGTGTTCTGCTTCTTGTTCTTGTGCCCGGATGTTTTCCTAACTGGTTTCTTACTGGGAAGTTTCACTGATTTACATCATTTGAATTTTTTTTACGGCAAGCACTCTAAAATGTTGCCCTGGTTCATTGATATATAATACGTCATTTGTGACATCTTCTCACGATAGCGTCAAGCCTGCATTCAGCGGTCATGTTGAGTCTAGAGAGCGCAAATTCAACCTCTCAACTAAAGATATTCAAACGCTACGCGCAGACGAAATTTCACATTTCAAATTTTACATTTATTGTAAAGGCGTAAAATCTAGGAGGAAGCGTTTGTAACCGTCAAGAGCCTTTGTAGTACAAAGTGAGCGAGTTAAAATAGGTAGATAGCCTCAAATATGGCCGCCAGCCATAACAAGTACAGACGGCGCAAAGATGAAAAAAAGTAGGGCATGTCAAATTAGAACGGTTTATACAATTTTTTTTGTACGAACAAATCTTTCAACTGTAGCAATTAAACAAGGCAAATTGAATTTTATCAAGAGCATTTAATAGGTTAAGACTTAATTCTAATTTTGCAAGAAAGAAATGGCAACAGGCATTTTAGTCTTATGAACGAACGGAAACCTTTTTATGCAAACCATCAAAATTGAATAATTGAAAAAAAAAACTTTTCTAGTCTACTCGCACAGTTGTAGTTTTTGTTTACCTATGCCTTTATGAGTTCTTCTTTGTCTTACGCTACAAATTATTCTATGGTTTCAAAATAATTTATACAGCACCCTCCCCCCCCAAAAAAAACAAAAAAAAAAAACAAAACAAAAACAAAAACAAAAACAAACAAAAAAAAAAACCACCCAATACCTCTCTGTCTTTCTTTTGCTAAAGCGCTATGCTAAAAACTAGCCTTA
>BMAT01011419.1:8002-20102 GCA_019649035.1 Elysia marginata
CCCAACCAGTGGGGGCCCGGACTGCCCCGAAAAATACCAAACTCAATAGTCTCTAAACTTGTGTGAATGACTTGGATGTTGGAAACTTAGCTTAGAAAGTGCTTTTTGAAAGCAGACTTATCCCTTTTTTTCTCTCCATCATTTATATCAACACAAATTTTAATTATCTTCTCACAAAATTTGGACAATATCGTGCAATCTCTAACACTCAGAGCCTCACAAAAATATCAACATCGTGTGATGTACTGGTTGGACATATGTTAAAAGTCTGACTTGCTCCTGATCAACACTAAGTGTCTTACAGACAGCCTCAAAGAATTTTTCTTCTTAAGGCAAAAAAAAAAATTTATACCCACTGACCTTCAGCACTGGTCTCCAGACCTGAGCAAGTAGAGGGAGAGCTGACATCTGCCATAGCTAGGGGAGATAAAAGTGTGCTGGGTTGATTAATTGGTGGTGATGTCACACCTCTGTACTCAAGTCCTGGAGGGGGTGGTGAGAGCAGACGACTTGGTGATTCGTCTCCTTCTGAGCTTTGGCTCAAAGACGGGGACCTGAGAAGGGTGAATCCTGCAGAGCCTGAGAGATACGGATAAGGAGGTCTCCCCCGTCTTCCACCCCTCGATCCACGACCAGATGAAGCTGCTCCCCTTAACCCTCGACCTCCACCTCGGGTGCCAAAGGGTCGACCAAGAGGTCTGCCTAACCCTCTGCTGCCTCTAGATCTGCAAAGAAATTTTTTAATGTCATGAATTTTTCGTCAAAGTCATATTTTTTAAAAACCTAAAAGAAATAAATTAAATACTACAGGTTATAACTAATCAACGAAACCATGAATGTATGATTGAAAGAAACGCTTTATGTGAAGAAAAATAAATATGGCAAATGATAAAATGTGAGTCATGATTGTTAGAATTGGGTGGATTTTTTTATATTCATTGATGATATTAATCTTTATACACAGTTGAAGCAACACCATTTAAAGTGTACATAAATTTCTAAGTTCAAATAAAAAACTCAATAACCTTTTTCCAAAAGAATAAAACAAACGAAATATTTTTTTTCAAATTCTTGATTATTTTCAATTGGAAATGTCTGATACAAATGATCTTAAGATCAAAATCAGAATAACTTAATTTCCATTCCAGCTTCAGTCAATGAAAACAAGTTGTAAATTATTTAAATAAACAAGCTGTGGTATAGATTTATTATAACTATGTATCCGATTGAATTGCATAACTTGGTCTGAAACATATATTTATATGAACAAGGATAAAACCAGCTTATACTCTAAAGGCAGGAAAATTTTATACATTACAGCTACCTCCTATTAATAGAATTTTTGATGGACCAATTCTCACATTCAGTCCAGGTGAGTCGTAGCAGTCAACATTTATATCATTTTATATATTGATGCTGAAACCAATTCTAGACAGTTGTCATGATTCTGTTATGTTGAAATAGCATGCTTTATGTGTTTAATTTTAGTTGGTGCGGTTGCAAAGGCTTACACTTTTATAGTTGTCTTTAAATGCTATTTTCTCCCTTTTCTGAAATTTCACAAGTCCTAACCCTGCCGACTTCAAACAGTTATAGCTTCATACAGAAGCACGATAGAGTTTTTGCTTTGTTGTATTTGAAAGTAGAATAAATAAGCTATCTGTGAGTGTGATACCAATATCAGACAACATTCCAATTTTGACTCATTTTGACTGGTTGCAAGACAATTAAAAGAAAATAGATACAACTCTGTCATAGGGCTTACACAGCTATACCACTCTGGAGAAATGTTGGATTTTCTTTGAGACTTAACACTTGAGTCTTACTAAAAAATCAAAATTCCTGCAAAAAATCTGAAATCTTGCATACTTGTATGAAGAAGTCTTCACAAAACATCTAGAATAGCTCACAGTAACTTGATCGAAGGAGAAGATTTGAAACAAAACGGCTATCTAAAATTTCTAATAATGAGGAACATAATTTCAAGATTGTTCCATTTGTTACATGTCTAGTTAAAATTTCATCAAATAAATATTAAAATTGTTAAAATTTGATGAAAAATAAAAATGGTTTACAAATACACAAAGGATTCCAATTTCTTTTTAAAAGTAAAAAAGTGGTGATGTATATTTCTAAATATATATATATTGCTTACGCTGGTTTGCGCTGCAAAGGATTTAAACCCTCTTTCCTTGGTCTTCCGCGGCCACGCTTATACTCTACAGGCAACCCCCGGGAGGCGACCCTAACAAACCCTGAGGTCTCTGGCAAAAGACAAGGAGCATCAATACTTTCTTGAAGATCAGCTTCCTCTATTAATGAATGTCCCGCACCCAAGTAAAGTTCCTGTCCTTCATCCTGGGATATACCTTCTTGTGATAATGTTAAAATCGACTGTTGTTTTTTCTTTAAAAGTGCCCCTACGCCAGAGGGCTTGAACGTTCTTTGATGTAACTTCAGTGCATTGTCAGTGCTTTTTGAGGGTGACAAAGTCAACACTGGAATATCTATATCTGGGGGTGTGGTGGCAACTTCATGGCTGCTAGAAACTGTCAGAACAACAGTATTGGATGATGATGATGATGTTCCAGGATGAGCAGTCTGTCTGCTGATGTTTGTTGATGAAGGAGATGAAGTTGATGAGGAAAATGAGGGTGATGGTGCAGTCACGGGTTGAGTGATCCCACTCGACGCTGCCGTGTTTTCAGGAATATTAGAATCATCTTGACGGGTTTCCAACACATCAGTTTTGTCAGTTTCACGAGAGGTGTTGTTCTCTTGTGAAATCTTTTCTCTTTTTTCTGTAAAGTAAAAAAAAACAAAAAAAAACCAACATTTTTTTAACAGCAAGTATATAATAAACATGACAGTGATTTAATCATTTGCTGCTATTTTTGTGTCTGAGAGCCACAAAAATAAAATGGGAATAAAAATGATGGTTATGGTTAAGATAAAAACAATACTCAAACACCGAGAAATAACCAACACATTGATTCAACACTGAACCCCACTACTTACAATTTTACAACACAAAAGTTCACAAACACATCATGTTGATCACAAAAAAATATAACTCAGATCTCCATCTGTGACAGGAAATTGTTGTGAGGTTTATGATGGACAGACAATAATCATCATTTTCTAGTTACAAACCTTAGAGAAAATATTCTCTTCTGTTACAAAGTTACTCTCTTCAGTTATGCCAGATGAGGATCTGATCTTAAGTCATTTTGCATTAAAGATAACTTTTAATGCAAAATTTGTTTACATTAAAAAAAACTCATTTTTTTTTAAATTATAACTTGCATAATGGAGTAAATAGTTCCATTTCTAAACTGAAAAAGTTAGGTAAGTTTTCTGACTTGCGATATCAGTACAAAGTAAACACTTTTGAAAATTATGTCAGAGTCACTTTCATCTATAAATAGTGACTTTGGTCATGTTAGCATCACTCATGAATTTTTTGCTCCAAACACTGCCAGCAGTATTAATCACTTGTGTTCATTCAAAATGATTATTTAAAAACTTTTCTTGTTTGAACAAAAATGCTACAAAATTATTTTATTCGGCCCTAAAGTCGGACATTGCATTATCCAAAACATACCACACAACCTTTTGTCCCAGGTTCAAAATCAACTGTATAATTAGCTACAGTATTTTCTAACAAGCTAGACAAGATACTTTAAAATAAATTGGAATCACAATAATTTCAGAATATCCTTTTACCTCTGATGGTAGTATTATTTCAGCGACGACAAATTAATCAAGAAAGAGAAAAAGACCTTAAAACAGCCTAGATGGGAACTCTTTTCTCCAATTGTTAGATACCATGTGACCACTAAAGTTTACATAATTAAAAATCAAATTCAAAATGCTGCGATGGTGAGAATGCTTATAACATTTTGTTTCAGACTTATCTTCACAACAACAAAATTTCATCAAAACAAAAAAATGTCCCAAACTAAAAGGAATGGCTTTGAGAAACTCAGCACTCTAGTTTACTTGTAAACAACCACACTAAAATAACCAAAATAAAAAAAAGACATGACGCTTCAAAATGAACAAAAACTAAAAGCTAATAGTTATAATATAAGGGTTGTAACTCTGATTATAAATTTAAGCAGAAAGACAGAGGGAGAAATGGAAATAAATGGGACAATATGAAAATGCCAGGGGCTGAATCAATCATGGATTTGGGTTTAAGAAAAACAACTCAGTTAAAGAAAACGGAAACACTCATTCGAACTACCATTATATTAGTATAATAAGAAATATTACTATTTAGAGTTGGATTTTAAAATTATAAGCTTTCTGGATGAGAAGCAAAGGTAAGGATGGCTTTTCGAGGAGGAAACTGAAGCAAAAAAAACAGGTGCTGTGCAAGGTAATGTTTAAAGCAAGCAGGAGCATTGAGTAAAAAATTGACAAAAAAATAAATAAATAAAAGAGCAAATCTATGCAATGTATTTATTCAAATGAATAAGCTTAAAGTAAATGATGTTCATCTTGCAACCAGTTTAGAGAATTTTGATGCTGCAAATTTCAAATGTAACTACTGACACTTGATTTATATCTTGGAATTTAATTTTCTGAGCTTAGCAAAGTTGCAGTCAGTTTAAAAATATTTTGATCTTTAAAGGAAAAACTGAGGAGGGAGGGGGGAGGGGAGTTACCTTTTTCCATGATAAAAATTTATCATGGTCTAATGATAAAATGACTTTTTTTCCAAACTGTTGTTTTATATAAATCATAACTGATTGCAAGACAGAACACTGGTTTTCACAAAATTTTTGTAAAAAAAGCAAGATAAGCTGAATACTTCACCTTCCATCGACTGAGTTTGATTTGGTGAACAGGTCAAATGTTTCCCCCTTTCACCTGGTCTTTAGATGCACAAGTTAAGGTAAATAACCACTGCTGAGAAGAAAGAGTAGGAGGGGGCTCGCTCACACAAGAGACCAGCCCGCCACCTCGTGCACAGTATAAGCATTTATGCGAGTGTCATTTACACGCTGACATCTGCAGACAAAAACAAAGTTTCCTCGTCAAAAGCATTTTTTTTTTTTGCCTGATAAAGCAGTCACTATTTCATTTTTAAAGAGCCTTTGACAAACAAAAAGAATAACAATTATACAAATTACAATAATAACGAAATTGAAAAAGGCAGCATCTATAATTATTTTGTTATATTCTTCTATGGTTTGATTAGAGACTGCAATTAAATTTATGACATTTTTTTAGAATCTTCATACATTTTATTTTATTCAAAAGGATGAACAAACTTAAAGAACCTTATTTAAAGTGCCATAGATATGTTTTTGTCTTTAACAGCTTTTCTATATAAAAAAAGAGCTCTGTTGAAAAAGAAGCCCTAATATTTTTTTTAAACCAGTTCCTGTTTCAAAATGTTTTTTTTAATTGAAATTTGAGCTCAACACTCAAAGAGACTTCATTAAAATTTAATTTGAAATGACATTAAAAAGGGCTTTATTGATAAAAACTTATGTGAAAGAAGATAAAACATAGCAAAAAAAAGACTGATATCCAGGACAAATCGTCCACTAAGAGCCAGAAATGACTATGTCCATTTTCTACAAAAATCTAAAAGAAGTATTACTGAGAATACCATGACTTGTTTTATCTTATAAATATAAATCTTTTAATATCGCACTAGTCCTCCCATTGCTTCATTCACAAGTGACTACAGAGCATTTGGACATGTATGCTAATGTTCAGCAATTTTCAATTTCTGAAAAAAAAATTAAAATCTGTTGTTTTATATTCAAAACAGGAATTTTCAATGAAGTCATTTCTGGCTGTCAGATGACAAAATACACAATAATATAAATTTTTAGGCCAAAGTAAAACATGAAAATGCCAAAAGTTTGGCATAAAGCATATAAAACCCTTTACAATGTGCAGCGTTTCATAAAATTGAGTTAAAACAAAGCTATAATTTAAATTATTGTGCATATAAAGCTTAAAAAATAAAGCAAAAGGCAGTAAAACAGCTTTTTAAAGGCAACAACAAGCAACACTTATATACAGGCTTTGGTAGAATTAGAAAGCAGCATAGTCTTTAAAGATTTTCAACTAAATCCCTTCTGAATAATTCCTTTTTAAAATAAATATTCAATTTGCCGAGTACCGTTGAAAACTTAACATCCCCACATGATAAAATAAAAAATTTCAGGCTGAAAAGAAGTCTAGATCTAGATTTCAGGCTGTGAGAAAAGGTCATAAAATCTTGACATTGTTTGTGATACAGGACAAAATATTTTCATAGGAAATAAGAGTGTCGTTATGATAAATTGATAATGATTTAATGTTATTAATGTAAAATGATATATATATATATACCTCTTGAATCATATCATAATGCTTTTATAAATATAAATTTTGAATGAAACGAAAAAGAAAATGCCATGTACTCAACATTATTTGCAGAATGTGATGCTGGAGAAAACTTGTGTCCACCATCACAACTGATGGATTTTCATTTTTAAGAAATAACCCCTCTTGTTTCTTTCAGTCCTAAAGTGCTAAACTCTATAACAATGGCCAGACGCTGTCATTTTGTCAACGTCCGGTGCACCATTTTATGTCTGCAGTTGGACGCTGCTAGCAACAGATGTATAGTATAGTTAGAACTAAGAAGTGGAGAGAGACGATGTATGTATAAAACTAAAAAACAGTTTGACCCCCGAAGTTGATTGTGGTACGTAGATTAAACTTCCGAGAGAAGCTAAATTTAACTCTTTTAGCAATTTTTGCAGCGATCTAGAAGTTACAACCGTACATTGAGATCTAGGCTTAGATTTAGATCTAGAAAAATCCTTATCGTTAAAAAGTAGAAGTTTGCTTGGGCTTAGATGATATTTTCAGCTATTCACAATGAGTTTGAAAGGGACTTTGTAGGGTAAAGTAAATTCAAAGCAGTCTTATCTATTCTGCTATGATAACAATACTTCGTCCGCCATCACAAACAACCAAATCAAACATTGCTTTTACTAGTTTTACGTCCCCTAAGCTTGCATCAAGCATGCTTATAGGAGAACCAAAACATTTTGCCACAGCCTTATTTATCGTTATGTGCCTAAGAATACCTATACCACCCATCCAATGTGACCAAACTGTCAAAGTTTCAGATGCAAGAAAGCAAGAAGCGTGTAAAACTACCTAATATAGATCTAGAGGTCTATACTCAGTGTTAGGGTTAAGTTAGGTTTAGTCTAGGCTAGATAGATTAGTCTTAGAATATAGATCTAGATCTAGGTATTATAATAGAAGTACTCCAACATATAAATGTTTTGTAAGAAAAAAAAAAGTTTACAGTTTATATACTTTAGCACAGGTATTTAAATAATCTTGTAAATTTGAAAAAAGGGAGAATTAGATATCTAGCCGTAAATTTTGACTCATTGATCTTTACTTACAACTCAAACCTTTCAAAAGCCCAGTTTTTCCAAAATAGATCTAGATTTGACAGGACTTCCTTACTGGGGTGTCACTACTTATAAGAAATCATTCTTTATGACCCTTGAATTTGTCCATAATGTCGGCCTATCCCTATATTAAACATGATAAATAATGGCTAGAAACTTCAATTTCTTAAATAATAATTTGTTACCATGAAGTTTAGGCTTAGGATAGCACCCCCCTGGAGAAATCCTTCCCCAGATTCTGGGCACACCTATCCATAAGGGCAGGATTTCCGCAATGCGGCAATGGGGTGCCAATATAGGCCTAGATTGTTATTAAAAATTTTTTATTACCTTTCAATAGCATGATTTGGTCAGTAATGATTAAAAAAAACAATGCATTTCATTGCTAAGGGGAGTTTAATGGTTTATTTCTAAAAAAAATTAAAGAACTTGATGCCAAGAAATTTAGGCTTAGAAATAGAATTAGATAGTGTGGCATCCCTCTGTGGAAATCCTTCCTCAATAAATTCATATCTGGAATCCCTATCAGGCCTATCTAAGCCTACGCTCAAATAAAGATCTAGCTTACATGAGTACGACTGTGGTACACCTTGACTCTAGGCTCTACCACTATCCAATAATAGATCTACTGCCGGTACACAAATATTTTAATACACAGCTTATCTTGACCCTATTGGTTAAAAAAATTCTTATCATTTAGAATTAGGCCTAGATTGAGAATGAGAGCAGTCATACTTTGAAATGTGCATGTAGGCCTATCTAGATCTTGGCAATGGCATACAGATTTAACTGACACTGCATAGAGATGGTCCCAGTTCCGATCCCTGCAGTAGAATATCCTAGGTCATAAACTTACCGAACAAATTTGATGAATAAGATCAATTCTAGATTAGACTTTAGATAACATCTGCTAATTTAGAAACCTACCACTGAGGCATCTGATTCTGAATGTGTATAAAAATTTAAGCCTACAATTCTAAATCTAGATCTAGATCTAGATCTAGGTCCTATCTCACTAGACTAAATCTAGATCTAGAATCTAGATTTAGCAGAACATAGTTGGGGCTAAAATGAGAGCATAATTTAAATTTATTTAAACTAAGCTAGAAACGCACAAAACACAAATCTAGTTCCTAACAGTTAGTAACACTGATGAAAAATGTCCCTACACCATCATCAGTGAAAAAAGGAGACACACCAACTCGCTTGCGACTCGGCCAACGACTCGGCGAAGCTCGAGAACAGACTTGGTTCAGGGATCATGGATGGGTATAAATTCTAGATCTAGAACTTGTGAATCTTGGCATTGGTGATAAAAAGATCTTTGAAAATGCAGCTAAATATGCAATTAGCAATGATGGAGCTGAATTCTGTGGAATTTGAACATGCAACTATTCATAAGCGGATTCGTTTTTACCTTCACAAAAGGAATCAAAGTGTTGTAGAGTCCATGGCTAAAGTGGGTGAACTCCCCTTCATCCACGCCATGATGTCTTATTACTCCTTTTTACTAATAGTGCTAGAAAAATAGTGCATATAACTACACGGTAACTGTTAGAATAGACTATTAAATGTTTGTTTGAAGAACTGTGGTGATATTTGCCAGGTTTGAAAGACAATATTGCTTTGTTTCTCTTGATATTTTACCCACATAGACGATGTAAAAGTAATGTTTATCGAGATGCGTATTAATTTATCAAGTAAGTTGAGAAGCAGAACCATGGCAAAATGATCGACTGTGCTCTTGTTTCCGTGCATTTGCTAAGCGCTTAGCGCGTTGTTGTAATGTCTCCTAAGCCCGTGCACAGTAATAGGACGGCTTACTGCTAGGTCTCGTCCGGACATTGCTTTACATAGGCCGCATTGGATACCGTAAACCCTTGTATTGAGTGATCGCTTTTTAAGTAAAATATCATGTTGCGTTTTACCGCTTTTCGTTAGATAATCAGGACGCTTTTGTATTATGAGAGCTTTTTAACCCTATAAGAATTTAACGACAGCATTTCATTGCATTAAGTCTAAAAAAAAATGAGTGTGGTTGTATTACAATATAGAACACGATTTTAGGCCCCAGCAACCACTTGTAGAGCCCGATCAGTTTGTTGCAATAGTTTTCAGAAGCTTGATCTACATCAAAATCAGTTGTCCTTTTATTATTTAAATAAAAAAATCTAATGCGTTTTGTGTCCAGTATGTTTATTCATGTATTTCAAGTGGACTGTTTTGATTGAGATTTTAAAAAAGGGTGAAATATTTCAGTTTTGACAACTTATCCAGAATTCGTCTTATGATCGCTCCTATTCTCAGACCGTAAAAGATTGACAGTCGCCTGGCCCATCCAGCAACGGCGGGTGCTGAAGGGCTAAAGCCGGCCACAGACGTCTCCATGGATTGATGCAAGAAATGGAGTGGAAATGTTGTTAGCAATGGTTCAAATAAAATGTTGCCTTCCATCTGCCCCTACATGTATCGACAAATCCAAGCAATTTACGGGTCTTCTTCTTCTGCTGCGTTCAATTTTTGATGGGGTGTCAGACCAGGATATCTATCCTGTCAATGAAATCAGCAGTTGTCTGGAGGTGTTGAAGGTTTCTCCAGAGCTTCGCTTCTGCTATAGGTAGACTTAGTTCTTTGCGCTCAGAGTCTGGGAACAGGGTTAGTGCTTCAGGACATGTTCTACGTCGACTCGTCCTGTATGGGTCCTGCACACGTCCTGTATACGTCCTGTATGCGTCCTGTATGGGTCTGCATGCGTCCTGTATGCGTCCTGTATGCGCCCTGTATGCCAGTTCCGCAAGGGCATTCATCTGTGTGAGCCACTTTCAGGCGATGGAGATGGTTTACTTTACGGGTGGATTTTATTGACCTTTTCTACGTCATCAAATAAGGAGGACATCTCTGCTCCTAGTTTGAATTTAGTTTTTGTTCGGTTCAACAAAAATTAATAATTACAGAGATAAACAAGACGCACACAAAGAGCAGAAAGGGTTAGGAGGAGAAGAAACAGAGGAAGAGACAGCGAGAAACTGAGGGAGATGCGCAGAAGAAAAAAACAAACAACAACAGGCGAAGAGGCCGCCCGGGAGAGAGAAAGGGGCAGAGAGAGAAAGAGAAGGCATAGAGATACTCAGAAAGAGACTGAGATCGAGGCACACATAGGCTGAGGGAGAGAGACAGTCAAAGACAGGCGCAGAGGCAGACAGAGAGACTGATAAAGATTGAGAGTATGACATGGAGAGACAGAATGAAAGGGAGAGAGACGGAGAGACAGAGAGGAGAAACGGAGACAGAGCCTGAAAGATCAAGAAAGAGACAAAGTGAGACACGGAAATAGAGAGAGGCATACACTTAGAGAGAGAGAGACAGATGGACAGACAGAGAGAGAGAATGGGAGAGAGAGGAGCAGAGAGAAAAGACAGAGATAGAGATATATACAGAGAGAAATGGAAAGACGAAGAGAGAGAGGGCAGGTAGATTAAATGCAGAAATAAAACGCCGTTATTCTCGTTCGTTTTACGTTGTATTCATAAAGAAAAAACACCATTCAATATTACATAGACACAAAAAGAAAGCCTGTCTAAAAGTGCTCAATGTAGTGTCTGTACGCAACCACTTTGCTAATTTTGGGTCGAAGAATTCAAATCCAGCGTCAGATTTTTAAGCCAAAGCTTTTTTAACAGCGTGGGCAGCATAGATAGCCCGTGCGTCGACGTCGGCTTGTCTGGCTTCAAGGTTGCCCGTAGATCTATCCAAAGCGTGGCAAGGTGCCGGGATGTTATTTTACTGCATGCCCAGTTGACGGGCAATCAGCTTTCGATGACAATAGATTTCTCCGATATTATCACTCACGCGGCAAGCCATTGCAAAACTCATCGCAAAGAGATGGGTTGTAGCAATAATTACTATGTCTGTGGCGGACTTCAGGGGCTAAAATACTCTAAAAATTGAGCGGGAAATAGCCCTAATGCGATCAGGTTAAGATAGAGACCGACGGTCCTGCACTTGAAAGATTTACGTCCATAAGTAGTGTATGTGTTGGGAATGAGATTAGAGTGAAAACTGTCGTTTCTGTTTGCAAACTCGCTATTTAAAGTCAGTTTCTTCCGGGCAAGAACGATAATTTTGTGCTCTAATCGCATTCTCAATAATGGAGTCTGCTTAAGATGAACCCTCTTCGACATAAACTTAAGATTAAGATAAAAATCGAGTTTTTGGTCTTTTTCCTTTTTTTTAAAATGTTACTGCCTAAAATAAACTTTTGAAAAAAATTAACTCCTTATTTGGATTTAAATGGGATCCAATGGGATTCCATTGTACGCACTTTGAATTGGGTGCTAAAGCTATTTCTCATTGCGGCTTACAAAAGTTTTTACTAACAGTAAAACGCCGGGTTTAAACGGAGAATGTAATAATAGACTCGGCTTCAATTAAAAAGTTTCCTTCCTTTATTTCCTCATAATTATTGTGTATTCATTTATTATAATCAAACTTGTATTATAGTTTCTGTTCGCTTACATTCTGCCCGTCCAAGTCTGTCTTTGAGTTTGTCCCAACGCCTTCTCTTTCATTTCTTTAATTTCCCTATGACCAAAATTCTCCACCTCTTTATTCTACTCCACTTCTATTTTCTCTGTCTATGTATCTCTCTCTGTCTC
>BMAT01011419.1:64284-75325 GCA_019649035.1 Elysia marginata
GGGGGAAGAGTGCCCACTCTTAGATAAACTTCTTACACTTTAAGTCCCTATACAACAAACTTGTAGTTACACCTCAATTACTATAATAAATGCAGGTTGGAATAGCTATGAAAGGTATGATGTCAATGTAATGGTAAAACGTTGACCATTTAACTACTTAAAATGAAACAATTCAAACAAAAAAATAATGATTGAGAAAAAATTAAAAAAAAAAAAAAAACACTTAAAAAGTCTCATGCAGAATCAAAGCAGAATATAGAATTGTTGTGTCAGCAAGTACTGTAAAAATCAGAAAAAGGTTAAATTTGAAAATTATCATTATTTATAATTACAAATATATATGACTTTTTAGTGAGATTCAAAATTTGTTAAGGAGTAACATATATAACCAAAAAACAAAACAAAATAACAACAACAAACAACCAAATCATTTTGTGGCTATCAAAGATATACAATAGATGTATCTACATTTTTTTAATGCTGGTGAACAGTATATTGCTAAAAATTGTTTCTGCTCATGGCATACCACAAATTTATCATTCTACAAAGAAAATTGAGTCTTCAAATCTATCAATATATGGTAAAGTGCAGTCCACTTATATCAACATGATTTTCTTTGAGATCCATATGTCAATAAATGAATTTACACAGACAATGAGGAAAAAATAAGAAGGTTCAACGACTCATAGTATTATTGATTATTACTAATGACCTCCTTTGTTTTGTTTTTCATGGGAAATGGCCTTGGGAGACATTCTGCATTGTTAGTCCTTTTTATTATTAATGTTATTACTTTTAAACAAAGCAATAACTTGATAGTTCTTAATATTCTTTTTTGATCATTTCAGTGTCAGCATGTCAATAAAGAAAAAAAATCCAGGAAAAAGTAGATATAAGAGGAATCATTCCCCCATAGCAAAACAAGCCGTAATTTCAATAAAGTGGCTGTCGATATAAGTAGACTATACACTGTACTGTATAAAATCCTAGCGACGCATTGGTAAGATGGCGGAACTATAACTATAAGGCACTTGTGCTCAGTCTAATACCTCTTAGAATACGCAGAGATTAGTTCATTTTTGAAATTACTACAAGAGAAGTAGAACTCCTATGTTATCTACAAGTTAAATAATCCACTGATTGTTTGAAAAACCTTGCTATGATGAATCTTTCACAATAAAAACAACCATCTGAAGTTTAGGACGGTTTCGCTCTTTAATATGGCAGCACACAAAATAAGCTAGTGAAGAGTGTTAGAAAGAAATCAAAATATTTTTTTTGTTATTTTTTTTTTTTAGAATTAATGTAAGATTTGATGCTATTAAAAGTAGTGTGACCAATTTTTATATTGAGAGCATTTTTCAATAGTTTTTTTTTCATTATAAATCTCAAAGAAGTAAAACAAAATTCAGAGATTCTATGAGAAAGAAACAAATTAAATTAAGAAAAGAACCACCGATAATTTTTGGTCTTTAAATTATAGGGCATCCTTTTCTATAATAGGAAATAAAAAAAAAATGCTTGCCGTAGATGGTTAAAGTTAGCTTTAGAAAACCTTTGTCTTTTGTACCTTGCCTATTCTCCAATACCTATTTGAGCATCATACCAATACAAGCGACCATTTAGCTTTGTAAAAAAATGTCTTGCAAATGCAAAAAGTGAGCCAAAAGCTTCTATCAGTAATTTTTCACCAAAGCTTGAATCTGTTATAATTTTCACTATTTGCAAAGTATCTTTAAGTTTGGTTGCTTTTGAATGGGTTTTATAATGTTATACCCTTTATCTTAAAAAATGCAGCACCATGCTTCGATGCTTTGGGCTATTTGCAAGACATTTCATAATGTACAAAATGTAATCAAATTTTGCTCTCATTAATAACATCAAGATTTGCTGGTGCTACATTAACTACCATAATATTATTTGTGCCATCCAGCGGGGCATCCAAGGAATATTTTAAGTAATGATCATCTGACTTGGAGATGTAAAAACTTGGCTTCAAAATGCCGTTGCTTGCCTTCTGTCCAGATTTTGGTGGACTGGACTCGGAAGATGCCATGAGCGGAAGATGACTGGAGTCTGCCGCAGCTCCATTTGCAGCCGCGTCAGTGTATGCAGCCCTCCGAGTGGACGGCGACTTCCTGCCTATACTGCTTCTTCTTGACGGGGAAGCAGAGACATCATTTGCAGGGCGATAAATTCTCCTGGACTCTGTGAAAGATGGTTGGGATGAGGACTTGGCCAAATGGACCTTCGAGGAGACGGCTGAGGATAAGTTTGAGACCTCAAAACTGTCGTCAATATCAGAGTCTAAGTCTATAGAGCCCATATCTTCATCTGAGAGTGGCGCCAGACATGAACACCTGTCTTTACAGCACTGCAAGCAGCAGCAACGGGACACCAGGCCACCCAGGGAGTTTAAACCTCTGTCCATGGGAGCCAGTGAGCGCATGAACTCCGGCAGGAATTTCCATGTCCTCAAAATTTCAGGCAGGAAGTTGGAAAATTTCTTTGACCTTTGCATCAAGGTCACAATGACGATAAAGAAAGCAATGGCACCTATGATACATAACACAACAATGAATGCAGTCCTACCAGCAAGAGATAACACAAAAAAGAAACCGGGGAACATGATAAACATGAAAATGAGATAGGCAATGGCAAACCAGCGATACCGTGCTGTTGTGCGGCCTAAGTACTTTGCAGTATTGATGATGATGTGTCGCATCTTTGGCACTGGGTAGAAAATGAGTATTCCCGAGATGTTGAAGAATAAGTGACAGAATGCTAGTTGCAGCGCAATGTGCATTGTTGATGAAGATGACGCCAAAGCTGCTAAAATACCTGGGAAAGGGAAGCACATGGGAAAAAATGATTTTAGACTTTGTATAGAGAAAGTTCTTAACTTTGGTATGGAAAAAAATAGACTGGCATAAAAAACTTATATCCATTCCGAAACAACGTTTGCATTCTCATACATCACTTAGACCAAATCACATTTTTCTGAGTTAAGTTAAATAATTATAAAAGGAGGAAACAAATATGGTTGGCAATATATAAATAACTATAGATTGTGTTTCAGGCTCCATCAGGAGGATATAGAATGTAGTGAGGTCATGTAAAGACAAGCAAAATATGCTCTGTTAACAAATCTCTTTTTTTTTGTTTAAATAATAACCTTAAAAATAAATTTTCCCAAAGACATGGCAAATTAAGTGTTTTATAAAAATTCCAATGCTTGGCTCCTTTGGATTTGCCAAAATTTTATTATTTCCTATGTTCAATCAAGAGCAAAAAATGCATTTCCCATACCTGTAAATGTTGTGCCGATGTTTGAACCAAGTGTCAGCGGATACATCCTCTCCAACTTGAGGCAGCCAATCCCAACAAGCGGTGTCAGAGCGCTGGTGAAGACAGAGCTGCTCTGAACCAATATTGTCATGCCTGCCCCCACAATAATGGCGGCATAGCCTGTCAAGCAGCTAAACGGTTGAGGGAAGTCAGAGTTGATGGTTTTGCGTAGGGCTCGGGCAATGTGGCCACCCAGAAGAGAATGAAGGAGCTTTACTAACGAGTAAAGACAGAGGGATATACAGAGAATGGAAGCGAGAAGCAGAACAATCCCAGATGTCGTGTCACTCCAAGACAGCTTGGCAAACAAATTTTCACCTGACAAAAGATAAGAGAAAACGTAATTAAAATAAACTGAAAAAAGTTTCTGAAATTGTAATAGCTTGATCCTTTTAAACTTAAATCCCAAAGGTTGCAAAAATTGTTTTGGTTGAAACAGGTTTGGGTTTAACTTTGGGTTTTCTTAGCTATTTGGGCACCAAAAAACCACTTTTGTTTATCAATTTTTAGTTTCAATATGGGTTTGCAGATTTATGTGAACTTAAATATTAAGCATTGGAATAGAATATATTAGTAAAGTAACTTAGCTGTTCTTAGCAAATTTATACAAATATATAGATGTTAAGTTTTGGGATAGGAGAGAAATGAATAAAGTAACAAACCTTAAAGTCACCCTTGTAAAACGGTTTAAAAAATATGCAACTCAGTGGATTTTAGACATAAAACAAAGACCGAAATTATGAAAATATGTTTTGATTGGTTATGGTAAAAAATACAACCATAGGTTTATAGACATTTTAACTTTTTAAACGAAAGTCCCAAAAGATTTTTTTGTTGCTTTAGCTGGCCTATTCTTCTAAAAAAAAAAAACATCTTGTTTTACTTACATTTGTCAAGAGGAATTTTGGTCACAACAGAGCTGTTGACCATAGACCAGGTCTCTAGGCCAGTTTCATTGTCTATGCTTGATTCATTTACAAGACGGAATGATGTTACCTTGTCGTAGGTACAGTAAACCTGAAGAAACATAGACAAACGGTCAGGAAAAGTCTACAAATCTAAAAACAAGTAAAATGCAACATAGGTTTTCAAAGTTTGCATTAAAATTGCTTTCACATCACTAAAACAAAAACTGAACATGGGAAAAAAAAAACTAACCATATTGTCAACAAGATTGACAAAATTCGATTTATGAAGCTTAACTAACCATCCTTTTCACTGACAACTTACTAGTTCTAGTCTTTCTCAAAAAAAAGTAAAAAAAAAGCATGAAATAGGAAAAGAAAAGGTTCTGTCACAATGAATTTGTAACACGATCTGTTATGTTACCTTCAAGAGAGATTTGTTTTTGTACTCCTCGTGCCCTTGAGCAATCCCTGTTATGACCTTTTTATCAACCTGAAAACAAAAAGTTTTGAATTAAAACTCATTGCTTAATAAAAAATCCTCTTAAGAGATAAAAATTCCTCCATTTTAATTCAGTTAATTTCTATTCTTCAATAAAAATATAGCAATCAAAATGCAATCGAAATTAATGAAAATAGACCTTGATATATGTCATTTTTTATCATTAGTCCTATACTCAAAGCGATTGTTTCTTCTTCATTGAAGTACTTATAATTGCAAAGCTCGTAACAAAACTTGCAGAAGATTGTATTTTAAAAAATTAAATTGAAATACATTAGACAAAATCACTGAATGTGTGCTTCTGACAACTAAAAATTACCATCCAATGCTGTACTTAGTGTGCTTGAAGCTATAATTATGAGACAGGTTATAAATTTTCATCATTATCATTAAAAAGGCCGCATTTCAAGAAAAAAACTACAGGCAGTTAAAGCCTTCACTTGCCTGGACAATCCTACTTGTTAGAGGTTTTGTGAGTTTCTTGAGCAGGTCCTGCTTGTTCGCTTTTAGGCCCTCCATGTTAAGAGAGCGGATGATTAGACCTGTAAGGTGATACAAGTAGCCTGGGGAAAGGACAACAGTCAACATCAGGTTAAACAAGAAAAAATAAGAGTTACCGTATTAAGCTAGAAATACACGAACGACTCCAGTGACATTAAAAAAAAAATCAAAGAAAAGAAACAAGTTATAAATATGAAAAAAGACAAGATTAGCATATAATTTACCAATTGTTATTACTTATTAACATAAAAATTAACACATTTTTTTTCTTTCCTAAACATAGAAAGGTAAAACTCACACACAACTTGTGAAGGCATATCAAGGTATTTCATTTTTTTTTCAACCCGTATTATCTGACTTTTGGGCAATCCTTGAAACAGGTCGTAAGAGTAGTAAAAAATGAAGTTGTTGTTATAAATTTGAAATAAGAAATTTTTCTGTATTCTAAAATAATGTTTTTCAGGTTTTCAAGATTGTAACTGATTATCACCGATTATCAATTACGGTTCGGACTACAGTTCAAGCAACAGACAGACTTACCTGTCATATGCTCCAATGGAAGAAGAATCAGCACAGTCAACCAATTAAAAACATCATGGATCTGAAACAGGCAGGCATTAGAAATGATAAAACTAGATTCCAGAACAACAGCTGATCACTTTCGCCAATCAAAAAACCTGGAATCTAATAGTTGTGTGCAGTTAGCCTTGGCAACAGTCATAATGGACACAATTTATCCTTTCACTTTAAAGATGAACTTGCCATATATATTTACAGCACTTTTGAGCAATGACAAACCTATGGCAAACTTGTCCCCTAGTCATCGCAAGCGGTTTTCCTCAGTCTTAGGCTGCCATAAAATTTAAATTTAATCACTTTTTAAAACAGAGCAAACTAGATTATTTACAAAAAAAATTTTTTTTTTAATTGCGCCAACTCACCACTGCTCCACTAAATGCTCTTCTAAATTCCTTTCTCTGCATGGAGTGAGCTAGAGACACCAGAGTGTTGGTAACTGTAGTTCCAATGTTGGCACCCATGATGATGGGGATTGCTGGTCGCAAGTCAAGAACTGTGAAATGCAAGTAAAGGATACCCTGAGATAAGAGCGATTTACAGGCTAAAGGAGAGACAAAAAGAATGATTCACCACCCATTTTGAATATAATGGAGACTTAAAGCTTTGGTTAATATCTAAATGGAAATAATCATAGGCCATCTGCCACAAAAATCCTATCTGAGACTGGGTTTGAACATTTGAAATACAACAAATAATGTCACACCAAAACCATCTCTAGTTCATAAAATAGATGTGAAAGGTTGTTCAGACCTAAGATAAATACATGTACATGTATACCAAAAAATAAATTCATGTCATTGATTTCTATCACCATACATAAATTTCACACTCTGCCAAAGAGGTAATATTTCACAGGTCTTAGAACTTTTTTCTATTAATAAATTGCTTATTTCAAAGCAAATGGTAGAAATGTATTATTTGGTTTTGATTAAAACAAATATTTGTCTAGTTTCAGTTGAAGTTAACAAGTCAGGGTCTGAGAAGCTAAGCAAAGACCTTGGCCACGAATATTTTTTCAAAGAAATTGCAACATGTTATGAAGCTCTGTTTCATTGAGTGACAAGGCAATGGGTGCCAAAGCTACTATAAGTTGATGGTTCGAATCATGCAAAAAAAAAACTCCCCAGTTTTTCAGCCATTTTCACTGGTTACAGCCAAGTTCAATCCACTGCTCATTTCACAACTCAAACCTTTAAGCCATTACTAACTGCCTCACAAAGTTATGGCACATTATAGAACTCACTCTTTGAGGCCACCATGGTGATCACAATAGAGCTGGATGTCGAGGAGCTCTGGAGAATCACAGTGGCCAGCACTCCGATCATCAGACCTGTGATTGGGTTGGCCAAAAGTTCGCTGTCTTGGAACACGCTGCCTGGAGACGAGAAGTCAGAAGGTTGAAATAAACAAAGAATCCATTTAAAAACATGGAAAGTGCAGTCCTGTTTGGATAGTTTTAATCTGATAGAAACACAATCGAAATTTGAATTATTAAAAAATTGAATTATGTGTAGATTACACAGGAAGAAAAAAAATGGTAATCTGACTAACGCTGTTTTGATTTAAGCAAATATACGAAATATATGAACTCTACGGTAGAACCCCTGTTCACCTATCTTAAAAGGTCTGTCCAACAAAAACTATGTAGCCTACACATGCTGGTCTACAAAAAGGAAGCAACTTGTAACTTGTAGCATCTACATCAATTCAATTAATTCAGACATAATTAGTGCAATATTCTTCTTTTTTTTTTTAAATAATGGACAAAGAAAAGCAGTTACACTTAAAATGTATTGGAAAAAAATTCAATGGATAAAACAGTTGGAAAACTAGTTTTAACGCTAGCACCCCTGTTTTTACCAATTTTTTTTCTACAACGCTATTGCGTTATGGACCTCTCTAGTAAGGCAAAATAAAAATGGGTGTACCCTTCAGCCGCCTCCCTTCTGTGGAGAGCTTAGTTACAAAAGAAAAAACAAAACAAACAAACAAAAAAACTCTAGCCCTGAATCTTAGCTTAGAAACTATCCAGTGCATGCCTAAGGTTAAAGTACTTGAAGGTATTTTGAAATTTCATGCAGCAACCGTTGCACAGGTCGTTTGTAAGAAGCTATTTCTCCTCACCTGCCGTCTTCCCACCGAGCAGCCTGAAGGCGTTGCCGAGCAAGTCGAGCAGACAGATGAAGGTGTAAAGGAGCGCCAGGGCCAGGAGAATCTTGAGGAAGATCTTGAGCAGCACCGACCAGCTGCAGCGACATGCTTCCTCTACAAGGGGAGGCAATACAATAAACAGAAGCAGGGTCGGGGGAGGAGGGCAAGGAGGAAAAGGAGGGTGGGTGGGTGAGGGGTGTCAAAAAAAGGTTAGTTATGCTATAAAAAGTTTTATCATCTTTGTTGGCTGGGGAGGGGGAAAGGAGTGTCAAGCGTTTTCGAAAGATATAATTTGTAACAGCGTTTTTGAAAGATATAATTTGTAACATTACAAACAAAATTTTCTTTTATGCATTAATTTAAGGATTGACTGCTTCTCACTTGCAAAGCTCTGATATCAGATAAGAATTGCTCATAGAAAGTTTCAATTCAACAAAATTCAATTAAAAAATTTAAAAAAAAGTGTCTTAATTTTTCTTTCATGTTATATGAAAGGAACATTCAACTAAAAATATATGATAAAACCACTTAAAATAAAAAAAAAACATCAAATACCACCTTCCCCTCACTGCACCCCAGTATTAAGTTGCCTCGCTTAGCTTTTATAACATGTAAACAAAGAAATAACAATGACACATTTTAATAATGAAAACAGTGACGTATGAATATAGAGAGACTACGGAGTTCCAACTTATTATGCTATGTGCTAACTTACCACAAATAGCCTTCAATAAACAATGACATGGAAGTACATGTGGTTAAATATACAAGTAAAACTTTATCACTACAAACACACACATTAACTGTTGAAGCCTAGTCTTCTGTCAAAAACTATTATTAACGACTCCCTTCATTATGAATTTTGTACCAGCTAGATAAAAGCTAAATTTAACTAGCATGTAAAAGCATTTTTAAGACCTAATCCAACAGGTTGGTTTTTTTTTAGTTAATTTTAAAGCTTTTTTAGATGGAGGAAGAAACAACTGTAAACAATGGTATCTGACTTTAGTATTTTCCCCCCGAAAACAGTGTAAGATTTTGTAGCTCTTTCTTCACTTGTACAGCAAGAAGGAAAGTAAGCAGCTTTAAAAATGTTGGGTATGTCGTCTCGTTATTAAAATACAAAAAACAAAACAACAAACAAAACAAAAAGTTTTTTTTTCTCACCAAAATAAAACAGCATAATACATTTATAGTGTACCCCAAAAACCAAGGAAAGGCAGGGACGGCCATTTTTAGTACTTTAAGATGAACAGTACCCGGTACACGCACATTTATTAACATTTCCGTGCTAAGTAAATGGCAGACCCTCAACAGAAAGACCCTACCCTGCAGTAGTTAAAACATCGATCAAGCAGATAGAGAGCCTTACGTAAACTAGTCTTTATCACCGCAGCGGTTATTTGCTTATTAATCTCATTCAGTCCTTCGCTATGTTAAGTCTATAAAAAGTCAATTGAAAAGGTGATGACGACAGCAGCTGCGGCGCGTTTTAAAACAAACAGGGTGTGAATAATTTATTCAAGCCTTACTAGGTGCATACAGTAGGCCTACACGGAGTACGTGAACACACAGTAGGCCTAGACCAAGACATATAATTTTTATACTAACATTGCTTTATCCAGTTTTACGTCACCTAAGCTTGCACTACGCATGCTTATATGGAGTGATTTTCGTAGGCCTACTCGACCGCCCAACAAGCTAAATAAATGCCTTTCTCGTCACTCTATAGCCTCTGAACCTGCTAGATTCAAAAGGTGGGTAGCTCTCGTTGAATAAAAAGGCCTCCATGGGATACGGTTGGGTGGTCAGTGTTTTACTGCAGTTGTTTTGTTTAATTAATGGACGGCGCGGAATGAAAGGCGACTGATAATACAACTGCAAAAATAATACTGAATGTTTGTGCCCGCCGTTGCTAGGGATCATACCGGAACACGCATTTAAGGATTAACCACCCCCCACCCCCTTAACAGTACATGTACATGGAACCTGGAAATATTTGTAAGCAGCTATTGGAAATTAATAAGAGGGGGGGGGGGCAGAGAAAAGAGCGAGAGAACGCACAGATCTAGATATCTTTCAACCAATACTCTATGTAAGCATTTTTTTTTTCATGCCGTCTTGTCCAAACCTTTTCTAAAAACCACAGTCAGTGGGTGCCTACACTTTAAAAAAAAAACACATTAATTTTACTCTCAGGAATGAGGCAAATTAGATCACAAGCGAACGGTAGCATCAAATACCTATAACAACAATTCTATCTTTTATTTTGATTCTAGAGCCTTTAGCTAAACTTGATACCTGTTAAGGAATAAGACATTTCATTAATCTAGATCAATGAGACTTCTTGTTCTTGGGGTGTTATTATTACTAATTTATTGCTAATTTTGAATGATGAGTGCATGCTGAAGAGACCCGAATTACATTGACCGAAATATAAATTATATTTATAATTATATTGATAGCGTCGCACGAGAAGACTACACGCAGCATCTACTGGGGACAGGCAAGGCAGTCATGCGAGACGAGAGATAAAAGGATGGCTTACTGGTTTTGCAAGACAACATTCACAAATTTTTTTACGATGACTATTACGTAGGGCGTCGGTAAGATTTTTAATACCCGCCTGACAATTACGTTCTGATCTAGATCTAATCGTCACGGCACGCAAATCCAAGATACTGTATAACTTGGGTTGTGAATAACGATGATGCAACCCAGAGAGGCACAATGGATTAACAGTGAACAACTTGTGAATGAAACTGTGGGAATGACCCTTAACGACAGATAACATTGCGCGATAAGAAGTTGTACTATTTCCCAGTGGATCTAGTAGTAATAGTGACCTTCGCTTCAGGGGCGTAACCTAATCTCTGAGAGGCGATGGGCATTAAATAGAAAAGAGAGCCTTACTTGACAAAGTGGATTTTGAAAATTGAAGGAATAAATAATAGAGTAACAGCTTCAAAATTTTATGGAAAAATAGGACTAGGAAAAAGCAAAATAAAGTAGAAAAAGGAGAGAGAGAGAGAGAGAGAGAGAGAGAGAGAGAGAG
>BMAT01011420.1:43241-55092 GCA_019649035.1 Elysia marginata
CCCCATTTATCTCTGGAACCTGAAACTGGTTAGTTGTTACGTGAGATATCAACTAAATTCTCAAACTGTACGGCGGGGATGCCCCTAGGGTTGATTCAAAAGGTCGAGGTAAATGCTATGTTTCGTAACTACCTGTTCTAAAAATAAAAAAAAAATTAAAAAATTCATGTCAATCATCTTGGATGAAAATCGGTTAGATTTAAAAGGAGGTAATTTTTATAACTATAGCTTTTATTTACTGTTTTAATCCATTGAAATAGGAAAATTATCTTTTCGAAAAGTTATGATAACTTCAAGCAACTTTAATGTCTGAAGGCTGTGCTTGCATTCTCAAAAAGATCACCTTTTCAAAAATCGAAATTCTGCGATGCCGAGCTCTGATTGCAAGGCTGTTTGGAGACATCGGAATTTAAACCAGACAAATATAAAAAAAAATATAATATTTTTAGTCGGTTAAGATTTGAGTTTGCCTAACAAATACAAGATTGAACCTTGTCACGTACGTTTCTCAATTCCGAGGGCAAATCATTGAAAACATGTATTGGAGAATATGATAACATTCATCTATGGTTGGAAATTTGTAAACCAAAAGGGTTAGCACCTAGGCTACCGTACTCAAAAGGCCTGTCAGTCCAAATGTAAACGAACTTGCGCACGAGAGTCCTAATCTATCTCTTCTAAGTTGTTAGTATAGTTAGGGCACATGAGAACTCAACTAGGGCTTTCCTGTTATGTGCCAGCCCAAAACAAAGTTTCATACAAAATATAGGATATCTACTCATGTATTCAGCCTGTCCTACGGCAGCCTAGGTTAGCACTAATAAGGAGTGAGATTTTTACAAGAGTATATCCGAGTGATATTTAATCATTGGGGTTAACACAATCATGCCGAGTTACGTTCTAACGTAATGTTTCGAAAATATTTTTATATAGTTTAAAGACAATACTTTATAAAAACAAAATGGGATTACCCGCTGTCTTTTGAGTACATTCTTTTGAAATATATGCAAAAGATTTGTTTTTGAAGATAAACTTTCTATTTAGCTCTATAGTTTTAAGTTGTAGATGTGAAATCATTTATAAAAGTAATAAGCTTGTCAAAATGGAGACCCTTAAGTCTAAGTGCAGTTTACAATAACCATTATAATAGGTTGAGGTGTTGTCTTTTATTTAGCGAAGGGACGTTACTCTTGTTTTACCTTTAATCTCATTCCTTATAGAAGTCTGCGCTGTTGGCTAGTAACGAAACAATAGCCAAACCTGTGGTATAAAATAATAATTGGACAGCCTTGACCTCCAATTTGAGGCCCACACTTTACATCTCTAAATTAGAGGAGAAAGATATCAGTACTTGAATACCTACCTAGATGGCTAAAAGTACGTGTAGAGAGGATAGATTACAAAGCTACCTGAACAAAGCAGCCATTTTTATGAACGGACAAATAAAAATCTTAAGAAAAGCATTTGGTTTTAAGTCTTCTCCTTCTAATATTGCATTCTGATCCACGTTTCTGATCCATGGCATTTAACATTTTGTCATGACCGTTCGTATTCAATATGACTTATCATATCAACATCTGAAACTTTGTCCAGACTAGAGAAATCAATGATTAAAGTCTAAACGACGCAATATGGCAAATCTACTATTACAAATTTAATACCTCGAAGGTCACAGTTTCATGATTAATTTCCAATCAAATGACAAAGACAGAAACACAGTTTAAAGACAAGGTCTTCGAAAATAAACAAGAAACAGCAAGAGAACAGCCTTGTAGTTTGAATTCATATGTATTTTTCAGCATCTTTTGTACAGCAAGCACAACCATACTAAACTGCAATTATAATAACTGTGAGGAAAGGGGTAAAGAGGCTAGACTTATCAACTTTTATTGTATTCGTAATTTAGAATTTGATCTAATGTAGATAATAAAGAAAAAAATGACGTGCGACCAGCACATTGGCTAGAAACATTACTGAACATGCGTACAATTTCTGATTTTCCTTGCCTAATTGTGGCATTATTTTTGTTACTATGTAAAGGCTCGAAATAATCAAACTTGATCTCGTTATGAAAGAGAAGTTTGTTATACTAGTCATACTTCCTAAATTTTGGTATGTTATCTTCCTTTTTTAATGCAATACGTTGTTTTTTCTACGAAATATTGCAAAGTACCAAGCACTCCCTGTTCACAAGGACGACAGCCATGTTAGCCGTACCGGAAGACGTTGGAGCCATTTTCTTGTGGGGAGTTCCTACCACCGCCACTGTTCTTGCTGTGTTGGGCTCGGGCCGAGGCGGGCATGTAACCCAACGGTTGCCAAAACATTTTCCGCTTCATTCCGCTAAAGACAGGCGATTCCTGCACCAGCGCGGCAGCGGAGAGAGGGTCCACCATTTCCATGCTAGACGTCGTTCGCTTCTGCTGAACCAGATCAAGCGGCAGCTCAGGAATGGCGTCAATATCAGCGTCACTTCCGTCTGCGCGCGCGGAGTTTCGCGCATGCGCTTTAAAGGCTCCGAGCAGGGCGGCGGGGGCGATTTCGATAGGCAGGTAGAACTTGTGTGAAGACGGCCTGGCGAAGGCGTCACGCAGGTCTGCTATGGAATACCGTTGTCGTGGGGCCCCAAATGTCGGCGGGAAAAACATGAGCACTGCAAGAGCTAGCATGGGTAACACGGACATGTACATTGAACTCATTTTTAAAGCGGAAAAAGACCTGTCTTAGAATGCGTTTAAGCTAGTTTTCCAGTGCAATATCTCTGTCGAATTGGAGCTCCGCTGTAAATAATAATCAGAACTTGTAGGGATCTTGAGCAAGTGCAGTCTCTTGATAATTAAACGAAAACTGAGATGTCTGGGAAAAAAGAAGAAAATAAGGCATGAAAGATGGTAAATTACACAGAGACGGTTTTACTTATATAGCAAATTATGTACATATATATGTATACACTTTTGACAACATGTGTATGTTGGCAGCCGTTTCTAATGTTTACAGTTGCACAAGCTGTTATTGAAGAACTCTAATTTGTCTTTGTTCTAGGTCACGGGTGATTTGATTATTGATACCAAAGCAAGCACGTTAAGAACCCGAAGCGACAGTTAGTTTAATTAGTACCTAAAGCAAGAATAATACGAAGCTTTTGACATGTTTCGTGAACCATAGTTAGATATTTTGACTGTGCTTTTAAAAATTCTTAGCGATTGAAGAAAAATGTTACTGGTCTGCTTCTTAAAGACTCTTTAAACATTCATAATAGACCGATACAAGATTCAAATTATTTTCAAACGGCCATCTTTTAGGCACTCAAGTGCTAAAGATCTACGACCAGGCACATATTTTCTAATTTTGTCTCTAGCCAGGCACCCACATTTTTCGGCGGTGAGGTTGAAGTAATTAAAGATAAAGAAATTATAGATAAACTGCTTAATATTTTACCAAAACATGAAAATGAATAAATCCCAGTTTCCACGCACTAGCAACTCGGAATAAATATTTTCCGCAGTGAAGCTACGGAATCTTATCGATTCAACCAAGTTTATAAACTGTTAAAACTCTGCCGAGCCATAAAAAACTGAAAGAAAAAACGGCGTGAAAAAAAGGGGGGTGGGGGTTAATGACGACTTGATACTGATTTCTTTTAACACAGCTTTTTTACCTCCTTTTCTAAAAGTCTGAATTAGTTTTATATAAAAAAAACATTTAGGGAATTAAGAAAATCAGTTTCGGAAACCAGGGGAGCTTCATGAGAAAAACGAAAATGTTTAGAAATTTCAAAACAACAACATGATCACACATTTGCCTTCAAGTATGTATTGGGGATTAATGATAAGTAATGGGTTTTAGCAAACGAAGTTAAACTAATTACTTCAAAAGACTCAACTCTCTCTGTCTCTCTCTCCGTCTCTCTCTCTCTCTCTTTCTCTCTCTCTCTCTCTCTCTCTCTCTCTCTCTCTTTCCTTCTCTCTTCTTTGCGCATCATTATAATACAATATAAATTAAGCAGGAGCTCTTGCGTTTTCTAATTTCTTTGGTCAAACTATATTATTTTGATATGACGGTACTATTAGCTTATTGCAAGAGCGACGACCTAAGTTTATAATGGTATTTTATGATTAATTAACTAATTTACTCTATCTCTGTCTCTGTCTATCGGCCTGTATGTCTCTCTCTCTTCTCTGTCTCTCTGTCTCTCTCTTTGTCTCTCTCTCTCTCTTCTAGCTCTCACTCACTACTCATACGGACTAGAAAGCTGCGGGCATTAATATTATGGATTAAAAGAATTAATCATAGATAAGAAAAACAAGACAGCATCTTTCCTGAGACTGGCCATTTTGAAATTACATGTGTTCATGGCACAGACATTTGCGACAAACTAAGATCAGAAAAATACTGCAAGCCCATGACAAAAATATGGAAAGGGATGCTTAGCGGTTATGGTGGTGTGTTTGAATGAGTCTGGCCTAAATTTCATTAAGATCATGTGAGTCTTGGGGAAACACCTAGGCAATGAATATGAGGGCCTAAGAAAACACCAATAGAGACCTTTAGCACACGCACCGTGTCTCACTACGCGTACGTGAAAATCGGGAAAGCAGATTGAGAAACTATAAAAATAATGAAACCAGTTTCTAAAAAAAGAACGTCTGTGGGTCTATTTTTTGGAAACTGGTTTAATTATTTTTATAGTTTCAAAATCTGCTTTCCCGATTTTCACGTACGCGTAGTGAGACACGGTGCGTGTGCTAAAGGTCTCTAATCTCTCTCGTATTACGTCTTGCATATTGCGCACTTTTTATGTGGCACTGTGGGGAAAATATTACGCGCCTAAAATAAAACGCTCTTATAGCAGCCTTTGATACAAAGTTCCGCACCACCTGTGAGCACCACGTGGTAGATATAGGCCAAAACTATTAACTGTTGTTATTTTGGCAGAAAGTAGCAGTGTGGTAGTAGTGGTACTGGTAAAAGCTGCAAAATAACACGAGTTATTCTTTAAAAAAGAAGTAGCTGGTAACAGAAATAATAAATGTACAACTCCCATCTATCTTCGAAAAGAAACAACAAGAAAACCTACTGAAATCCGCTTATATCGACACACTGTCAAAGTTCGATACAATGTCTATATATGGGAATGTCGATAAAATAGTTCAAATACAAAGAGAAAGAGATAAGGGTAGGTCATAGATGCTGATACTAATAATAATAACAACTAATTACTTCTCTTGTTTTAGTTTTCGCTTGAAACTAGCTTAAGAGACGTTATTTTGTTTAGCTGTGTTTGTTAGCCTTTCTTGTTTTATGTTTTTTTAATTTTTGTTTTTTTTCTTTACATTTGTTTCTTTTTTATGTCTTTATAAAATCGATTCCGTCTTTATTATGTCGATAAAGCAAAAAAGTTGCAGAAAATAATATCGACATTAAAGAAACTGTTTACTAAGAATTTAAAGGATAAAAATTCGGTTAGGCAACAGACGCCGGTATGTCCAAATGTGGATATAAGGGCTGTCGATATAAGTATCCTTTGCTGTGGAAATATTGTGGTGCGTTTGGCTCAATCGGTTTCCAGACTGGGATATTCACCCTTCTTTTACGTCCTCTTTACATATTAGGCATTATTATTTATGTAACAGCATCGAGTTCGCTTTCTTCTTTCTGTCTGCATATCCTCTCTCTTTTTAATACTGTCTTTGATTTTTATTAGATCAACTTCTTCTTTTCCCCCACTTTGTATTTTTCTCTGAATCAGTCTTAATCTTACTTATATGCCTCTTTCGCCCTTTATATCCACTCGCTGACATGTGCATTTCTTATTGTTTCTCTTCCCCTTTCTTTGAATTTTATGTTGTCTTGTTATCGCTGTCTCTCTCTCTCTCTGCCTCTCTCTCTGTCTGTCTCTCGCCCTCTCTCTCTTTTTCTCTCTCCCTCTCACTCTCTCTGTCTCTTTCTCTGTCTGTTTCTCTCCTTCTCTCTCTCTCTCTTTCTCTCTGTTTCTCACTCTCTCTCTATATATAAGTCAAACACTCTCTCTTTAGCTTGTTCATCTTTTTCTGTTTAAGATACTTTTACGTTTATGCTGACTTGTTTCCACTTCTCTTTATTTACATTCAACTTTATACGTCATTAGTACAAAAGCTAAAATCCGATTCACCGTAGCTCTATCATAGGTGAATTTTAGAAGTTTAACTGGTATCCGCAGGAAAATTCACGGTAGGCCTACTCCCTTTTCTCTTCATTTTCTACAAGTTGGGACTCAACAGGCCAAAGCCATTCTTAGGGTTTTGGGGTGTCACGCCTGCTTCCGGTTATTGTGTGTTTTGACTTCAAAGTACAAGGCCGAATCTTTGACAGAGTACGCGGCTCTCATGATGATACCCGGCCAACATGGAGCCATTTTTTTTAACCTTGTATGAATTTGTATACATACGATTTTGACCAACTAGTTTAGTTCATATTTCTGCAAATATTGATTTCATGGGTTTGGTACGCTGCTTTTCTGGTTCAGGCAAAGTATTGATCAAAGTTTACACTATAATTAAAAACTCCTATTGCTGTAATGAGTTTTTAATGGAATTGAAACGCTGCTAAAGATTTACTATTAGTGTCATTTCTCAATGTTTTATATTAAAGGAGATGGCAAAACCCATAGAGGAAAGAGAAAAATGAACATAACTCAATTGATCTTGGCGAAGTTGCATTTCTTCTTGCTGTGTTTTTCAGCTTAGCTTTTTTACTATGCGCTAAAATTTATTTTATGATAGAAAGCCACATATCTAAACGAATAAGTTGATTATTTCATCCTCAAGTTTAGTCATTTGAGGGTCTTAATTGAAGTTAGTATTTTGTTTGTCTCCCATTTCTCAAAATCGTTTTGAGTATTTGAGTTGTTTATCTACATAGGTATATCAATTCATATGTCAGTCATTATTTTAAACCGTGGTTTTGATTGATTGAAGGGTATTTTTACAAGCCCAATTCCACTTCAAAGGTGCTCTCAGGGCTTGGGTCCCAATGACAATTTACGGGCTGCCACCCAGAGACTAGCGGGGATACCATGACTTAGCCTCAGCCGGTCACATTATACTGACACCGACCCAACCAGCAGGGGCCCGGACTGTGCTCGGCTGTGTTTCGAACCCGCGACCTCTTGGCCACGGAGCGAGGCCATTATCAACTGAGCTATCTAGGCCCCTTTAAACCGTGGAGTATACAGCCCGATTCGTGTTAGTTAATAACTAAGACTCGAAGCTGTGATGAGTAAAAACTCACAGAATTATACACGTGGGATCAGCCCTAGCTTTTTATTGTTGCTCTTTGTTTATCGAAACTCAAATTCAGTTTTAGCTTAGTAGATGGAGGCTGAAAGTGAAACAATAAGCAAAGAACAAAGAAAAAAAAAATTAAATTATGGATTGTGGTCTTCAACCGCCGAAGGCAGTCTCAAGACTTAACATAATTTCCCCTAGCAGGCCAATAAATACCAAATCAAATTCAACTCATATTTCAGAGCATTACAGCACGGCTGCCTGTTAGGTTCTATAATGCTAACTTTCTACAAATTTCAAGCACTGCCTATAGCCAGTACCCATTTTACAGATGGGTGGACTGAGGAAAACATCTACAACATGCGTCGCTTTTGGGAATCGAACTCGCGACCGCCGGATCATAAGCCTGACGCGCTAACCACTGAGCCAGGTTGCTCCAGAAAGAATAATAGAAACACGAATCGAAAGGACAATCACTGGTAAAACAATAGCATTGGCTAAGCACAACCTAAAATGTGACATTTATTTTAAATAGACCTAGATCTAGAGTTCTAGATCCAATAATTGTCTCGCTTCCAAGGTAAATGAGTCGAATGTCGCAATTTTTACCTTCAAAGGCATGGCTGTTGTAAAAAAGAAATTTTCCTAAGACCCCAAACGTACAAAAAAAATTCTTGAAGTTTTTAAAAATGTTGAATGAAAATATAGCAAAAAAAGAGACCTTTATTGGCATTAAAATAAAAAAAAGAGAGAGAGAGAGAGAGAGAGAGAGAGAGAGAGAGAAAGAGAGAGAGAGAGAATGCCCAACTTCCGACTCTTTGGCTCTGGACACGAGTCACAATCTAATCCTGATGCACAAAATCATACACGGAGAAAACAAATCTCGTTGATGATGGATAATAATAATATTTTATATTCCAAAACCGATCCTTATTTTGTTGAAAACTTTCAGGTTTTAATTGTAAAGAGTTGAAGGGTGGAAATGAAACAATGGCCATTGTGAAACAGTTAATAAACAGATCGAGAAAACCGTACACGATCATAAACTTAGATATATATCCTGAAGCCATTTTCACGGATATTTTGACCAGCCACCCTTCAAAACCGTGACTCGATAAAAACAAACAGCATTCTGTTAATGGCTTACTGGAACCAACACGATCACGAATTTTCGGCAAATGAAAATTCCACATTCTCAGTTGCACACTCCATCTCATTAGTTGAAGACCTGTGGGTGAAGGGAAAATCTCTACAGCCACTGTTGGGATTTGAAAATCGTCAACAAGGTGTTTTCAATCAAAATCCGACAAAAAATCCGTTAGGATTAATTAAGAATGTTTCTTAAATGAATGGAGAAAAGTTGCACTGGTTGACAGTGTTAAAAGAAGCCACAGCAGTAGCACGTTTTCATTAGCAAAAAACACACGCACAAAACGGAGAGAAAATCGAGTTAATTACTAACACTCTTGAGTGGGTGTGTAAGTTTATACGAAAGAGCTTTTTGTTGTTTTTATAAACTTCTTCAAAGACTTTTTTATATTAAGGAACGTCTGGTAATTTTGTTGTTCCTTATACTTGATCTATGTCCAGTTCTGGAGAGAGTTTGCAGTGAGGAACCGGCTCTGTGGCCTAACGGTAAGACACTCGCTCAGAGATCGGGAGGTGCGTGGTTCGATCCCCGGCCTAGTCAAACCAAAGACTTTTAATTTGGTATTAGCAGCTGATCCGCCTGGTGTCTAGCATTATGGATTTAGTGCAAGTCTGGTCGGCTCGATGTCAGGATAATGTAACTGGGTGTGGTGTAGGCAAGCGCTCCTTACATCACAGTGTGGCGGGCACGCTTTCAATTGTTCCCAGCGCCGTCTCTGATATGAGCTAGCAGTTGACTGGGACCTTAAAATTCAAACAACCAAACCAAACCATCTGAAGCGAGGCGCCAAAGAGGCATAGTGGAGAGCAAACAATCTAGCTGACTAACATTGGCTTTTGTCAGCGGAGAGTTTCACTTCGAGAATTAAATTCATTGCAATCATCTTTCTACTAACACGTTGGTGAATAATAAAAAGTTCTCGCTCTCTAATAGCCGCACATGCGCATGCGCGTGACTAAAGTTGCTTTACTTCCGGATCTGACGTCCGGTTAAAACTGGATGCTTTTATAATTTGGGTAAAAGTTTTGGTATTTAGAGTTTCCTAGCTTTTTACATTAATTTAGTAGTGACAAAAGAGCTTTTACCTGCTCCCTAGCCTACTTATTTGCTTTCGGGACTCTACGTTTTTTTCTTTCCATCTAATTTGTGTCTGGTGTTTCTGAGCGGTCTTGTCGATACTTTGTGATGACAGTTTTTCGCAATTCGTTTAAACATTTCGTGTTACTGTCCTTAAAGTCATGATATTACTTTTGCTTTTAACGTTACCATCCCTCTTTGAATGATTTAATGCATAACTTTATATTATTAGATTACTGTTACACAACCTTTAAGTAAAATTTATAATTTCATGCTTTACACAACTTCGTTTTCATGTCTAATACAAAAGCATCTAATGAAGTATCGCTGAGAGTCGTGGCTTTTATGAAATCGACGCCATTATTAGAAAAGCGTGGGGCGAAGAAGTTAATGGTAATTAGATATAATCCCAATGTGTCAAACGTGCGATTACAACTAATTTTATTTTATCATTGATTTCTTAAAGTCTACGAGTATTAAGGTGATAATAACAAGAGAATGGTCTGTGTGGGAAGAATGGTTATGAACTACTCCTACGTCATAACTTAAGAAACACCAATCGCTTCCGCCTTCCTTCTCTCAGGTTGCGCACCTGTTTGTTTGGTACCATAGGCAAAATACGATGTTGCGCAACCTAATAAACGCACTAGGACCATTTTGATACATAATTCCGAATCAATAGGTAGATAAATATAGGTGAGAATCATTGAAGGCTAACACCTGAAATGTCAATGTTAAAGTCACAACCTCTGATAACATTGTAACGCTACCAATACGACCGTAGTCGGAAATAAAATATGCTTCTTAGACTGACCGTTATAAATGTCATTCTTATTTCATTCTTTCCTAGATCTAATTGTTGGTTTAGATATACTTTAGGACCAATTTTAGACATTATAACACCTGCAACCACTGAGACGCTGCATGAAGCGTCCTTTTGCCAGTATGTAATAAACACGTCGGCTTTATACAAAGAACTACAAAGACAACAAAAAGTACTATTACGTCTTAAAGTGTTTTAGAAAAGTAAAGACGTACATCCCGCAACCAGCAGAAATAATTCTGACCTATATCTACCTATCGGTGCGGAATTGTGTATCAAAACTGGTCTAAGAGCTTTTCATTTAAGGCGCTCATCTTGCGCTTTATGAAAATATACTTTATAAACGCATTAATGTTTAACACTACATAAAACAGATTATGATTTCTTCTGTTCAAGGGTATCTTCAGAGTCAGAAGAGACCATAATAGACTAGGCATGAAAAGAACTTAAAACATTTCAACACTCAACAATCGACCTAACTTTCAATGAATAAAACTGTTTTATGCGATTTAAAAACAAAAATAAAAAAGACACGGACGTCTCTCGATTTCCTGTGACTGGATGGTCATAATGGGTTTTTTCAAAATGTCAATACACTATTAGAGATAAGGGGTAATTTGACACAATAACCTAATGGTAATCGCGATTTGCACGACAAAAACCTAGTGCAGGAACTTGATAAAGATCTGTTGTGAGGATTTGCTATTATGTTTGTTTGTTCTGTTTTGGATTTTAGTGTATCCAGCGGTTTCATATTTATGCGTACATCAAAACCGTAATGATAAACAGAAGACCATAGGCTCATCATTTGCGTAAAGTCTTCGTTCCTGTGTTTTTATCTATGTGCTTTTGGTCTTTTGTCTCTTTTCTTTTGGTTACAAATTTTCCCTAACTATATGCATACTAGAATAGTTTCTTCTTTTCTTTTTATCCTCATGTTGAATAATTTTTAAACATCTAGTTTTGTAGCAATCCGCGGCAATGAGTCGCGAGGGGGCACTCATGATTTTCAATTTAACTTCTATCTTATTATAGTTGTATGAGGCTTTTTGTTTACCTCTGTTGAAAGGAAGAGAACGATGAAAAAGTAAAACGATGATGATCATCGCCACGATAATACTAATGAAACATAACATTATTATAAATTAAACTCTTAACAAAAAAAAAAGATTATCAAACATGGGAATAAGACTCTTGCAAGCATATTGTCAAGCTAACTGTGCGGGTGAGTGCTCTCAGCCTTTCAACCTGGGCGTGTTTGCGCGCGTGTGTGTGAGGCTTTTCTTCAGACATATCTAAAATCATTAAGATCGCAAAAGTAGTTTCAGATTAATTAGATTTATCATGGATTTTGACAAATTAGAAAGACTTGAGTAGACTGTTTAAATGATTCTTGTCTAGCACTATGATCAGTGTAAGGCGAGACCGTGGATGGCGTTAAAAAAAGAAAGATTAAGAAATGCCATCGCTTGTTTGCATGGTTTTGTATCTTACAGCAAAGTCTTTTTGGCTTATCCTCACCCCCCCCCTTTTCCC
>BMAT01011421.1:51677-63368 GCA_019649035.1 Elysia marginata
TAGTAGTAGTAGTAGTAGTAGTAGTAGTATCAGCAGTAGTAGTAGTAAATGGTAGCAGTACTAGTAGCAGTAATAGCAATGTAGTCATCTCTTTTGCCTCCATGCAGTCATCAATAAGGGAAAATCTATATATCAGATTTATACTAAAGAGAAGGGAGCATTTCAGTGAGTTAATGCTACACACCTAACCACAAAGAGACAAAGGTAGACCTGAGGCTGTGACAAAAGGTCGCGATTCTGTCGGTTGTGATGGTTGACAAAATATTTTCAGGCATAGCCAAGAAAATAAGAACCCTCATAAAAAAAACTGTTGCCTTGCATCCCTCCCACATATAACAAACTTAACAGCAAATCCCACGTGGATGCGTTGTACAAACGAAAAAAATCAACGTTTGTGTCTCTTGGAAAAGTTAGGATCATTTAAAAGAAGATGCGAGCTTCTGAAAATATTTTACACTGCCACTATTCAGAGCATTTTGGCACTTGGGATAACTGTTTGGGGAGGAAGTATTACTTCACAGTACGAGAAAAAAAATTGAACAAGACAATTTAAGAAAGCAACAGTTATAACACAATGTTGTCTGCCATCATTTGATGAGTTATACTCTGTTAATGAGCTTGTAAATTAAGGGAGACAAATCTCACCCATTGAGTACTGCTTACAAAAGATGTCAAAGATCAGAGCGCTTATTATCTACAGACTGTATGCCTGAGAGATACAGAAAGTCATCCATTAGGAAACTCCAAGGAACACTGAAGTGTTGTCCATATATACTTTATGCAGACCTGCAATCCATACAAATTAAATCAGTACTATACTGATTTTTGGCCAAAATATTCAAAAATACTGATTTTCTGATTATTATTACAAAATACTGATTTTTACTGCTTGGCAGCTTGGCAACTACCACTTAATGAGCTAAACTTCAGAGTTTATTTCTCAGTTTTTGTGATTTTTTTCTTAATAATCTGAAAATAAGATATCAGTACTGTACCAAAATACTTTACTGTAGGCCTTCTGTATTTTTAGATAGAGTATGGTAGTCTTAAATGTTATACATTTTCGTTTCATTTTTTTTAGACGAATTAAATTACGATGGTCACATTAAAACTGAGTTACTAATAATTTTCCTAATAAGTGTCAGAGTTTGTGAGTACTGGTATTTGGTTATACAGATTTTTTAACACTGAATACTGATTTTTCAGCTCTATTAAACTGATTTTCCATTTTGAAGAATGGCAGGTATGCTGTAAGTGATTTTTATTAATACCACCATACATGTATTTAAACTAAACTGAACTCTTTACATACTTTAATGTTATATATTTTTTATACAATATTACTGCTTATATAGTGTCCCCATTACATTTATACGTTGATCCCTCTCACCCTGTCCCTGCCTCTCCCTATCTCTTTGTCTATCTATCTTTCTCTTACGTTACCTAACTTTAAATACATCTATTTTTTACCTATACAAATTTTTTAATGTGGCATTGATTTGTATGCATTTTCCCTTATGTGTGTGTGTACAATGACTTCATAACTTATTGTATTATGTCGCGGCTGTGAAAGCTGTAGTGTAAATAGACGAGCGAATGTATTAGAATGATCGAGACATATATATCTATTTATGTAAATATTTTGTATAACGAAACACGACCAAAAGAAATAAAGTTTCATAGTCATTAATTCCAATCATGTGACCAATGGGTGTAGAAACTCACCTCGTCCTGCCACTCTTTACAGAAGACCTTGAAATTAGTGTCCATGGCAAAGCCTTCTGTAGGTCGCACAGTACAGCGGCCTTTCCGAGGACTCGGGTTGACTTTGAAATAGGTTCTAGCCTCGCCGCTGGTGCCATCTGTCAAGCCGATTTGGTTTGGGGAGAGAAAAGGCATACATAGATTGATGTCACTCATTCGCATGCTTAAGGACACTATGCTTTGTAATATGATTGCTTTCAATACGTTTTCAAAGGGTATAATGAAGAAGGGGAAGAAAAAGAAGAAAAAGAAGAAGATGAAGAAGAAGAAGAAGAAAAAGAAGAAAAAGAAGAAGAAGAAGAAGAAGAAGAAGAAGAAGAAGAAGAAGAAGAAGAAGAAGAAGAAGAAGAAGAAGTAGTAAAAGTAGTAGTAGTAGCAGCAGCAGCAATAGTAGTAGTAGTAGTAGTAGTAGTAGTAGTAGTAGTAGTAGTAGTAGGAATAGCAGTAGTACAAGCAATTCATGGTGGGTTTTGAGAAAAGATAAATTTTCAATTTGCACAATATTTTATGTGGGAAATTAAATAACGAATCGCTATGCTCAAAGATGTACCCAAAGCAAATTGCGCAGTCCTAAATACCGGTGAATCTTCAAGAAAGTCCTAATATGGCCTCTTTCTGCTGGATTCTTCGTTTCAGTGCCTTTATGAAGCTACTGCCCAGTTTTTAAGAAAAAAATTGATGTCTATGTCCAGCTGATTTGCTTTCTTTTTCTTTAACAATAACAAAGTACAAACATGATTACAAAAAAAAACCTCTGTCCCATCGTCGAGGTTTTTTCATGTCTCACTTTTTTTTTCTTCAAAATATGAAACAATTTTATTTAAAGCTAATAATTCCGAATATGCGATTGTCAATTTTCCTTTCACCCTTTGGCCCCATATCCCAAACCACAGCAGCAGTAGGGTGCCATTGTTACCGTCTCTTTTTATAACTTCGCTCCTTTTCTTTCCTTTTCTTTTTTTTTCGTGTTTTCTCCATCACTTGAAGGCCTACAGCCTAGGTTATTCGGGGGAGAAAGGTGTTTGCAGGGTTCCTGGGTGTTAGATTAGTCGCTGCGGCCATGAGACGCTCAATCACAGGCTGTGTCACGTCGAGGTGTTTGGAAAGTCTTTGTATTCCTGGCCGTTGCGCATTGTTGTCGGCCCGTCACGCCGTCACATCCATTTGCATGCCAATGGAGGAACGGAGTCCATTAACTTTCTTTTTTAGAACAGCAATAACCCGAGAGGACACGAAAAGGTCGGCTGAATCAGACTGAAGGCTAACATTTCAATATGGGGAGGATAGTACATTACAAGACTTTGCTAGCCTAGTCTAGCACTAGGAAATAGAAGAACCAACCAAATCATACAATAAAAGGTGTATATAATGTTAGTTACATGCACACTCTCGCTGAAGATAACTAAAGGTTGTCAGGAAAATCATCCTCTCGGTTAGTATTTTGATAAAGCTAGTACCAATTAAAAACGCACATTTTTCTTCAATAGGCTGTATGGGAATGGGGTAAATGTCCTAGATCATGTATGTGTGTGGATGTGTGTGTGTGCAAATAATGTACTTATTATTTTCATGTTACACTTTCTTTGCCATAGTGGTATTGTATGAATGAGTTTTTAACATGTAATAGCGCTTTGAGCTAAATGTTTTTGGGGAAAGCGCTTTATAAATAATCTACATTATTAGCAGATAAAGATACAGCAAGGTAATATCCCCAATGACATGATACAGCAAGGTAATATCCCCAATGACTGAAGGATCGAATCGTTACACATAGTAACACTGTAGCAGTTGATCCCAACTCCGCTAAAATGATTAAAAAATGTTTATCAGTGCGGACCTAAATTTGAATTTATAGGGTGGCACTACAGGCGGTTATTAGAGATAACTGAATCTTTTAAGGTTTGGTAACTTGATGGAGATCGTCTCGGGTTTTGTTGCTGGTTGTGTAAGCGAACTTGGCAAAGAGACTAGATCCACGTCTGGCCTGTCACCAAACAGCAGGCAGACGTCTGTCAATTATTTTTTAATCAAACAGGAACTGAATGTTCACCAGACGTTGAATCATGACCAGCTACTGTGATAGGCCTGAAGTTTTTTGGGTTGTTATTTTTTTAGTATGGGAAGTAAAATAGATGGCTTTGTTGGTTCACCAAAGAGAGGGGGAGAGACTTAAAAGCTTTCCTTTGTCAAGACAATAAATTGATGAATTGTTCTAAATTAAAAAAAATCACCTTTCTTACATCAACCCTCTGGAAACACACGTCGCAAGGGAGCCATTCGCCTTATTTGAATCGCCTTGTGATTTGGTTGAGCACGACTAGACAGTGTGTCCCACTGCGCGGAGCGGGAAGCTACGGGAAGCCGGTAACACACTTTTTGTGAGTCGCCTGGGCCCAACAACAACCGACTGACTACACACCAAGCGGAAAACGAACGTTAACCTGTCACTCAAAGTGGCATAAAACTTCCGAACAGGCGGAAATCATGAAGTCATGAGAGAGAGAGAGAGAGAGAGAGAGAGAGAGAGTCAAATCCTGGTACGAAAGCTTTAAAACAATGCTCTTACAGGATGCTACATTCCCAATATGCCTTCAAGTTCATCTACTTTTTTTTCTATTTCAAGTCTCGAAACTATGTTTGAGGCTTCTGTTCAACACTTTGTAAAGTATTTGTGTAATACAGAACGGGAGGAATAATTTTGTACAGAGATTTTTAAACCCCGATTCAACTTGAATGAATCATCCATGCATTCAATCCAAGTTAACATTGAGGGCTGTTCTTCGTATAGAAAAATGACCATAGGCAATAGTTCAAAATATAGTTTTGAGTTTGTCAACACGCGTTTGAATGCAGAACCATCGTCAACAAAAACCCGAACCCAAAACGATGCTTATGATGAACCAAAATGACTTTAGAAATAGAATTAATGGCGTCTGATTTTTCTTATGGAAAGTACACACTGATGCTAGAGGGCAGGTTATTTATGTACAAGTAAGGCACAGTTGTGACTTACTAGAAAATCTGAGGAAGGTTTTTTTTCACGTTTCTGATGTATTTGACCGACAATCAAATCGTTGCTTTACGACATAGCACGACATTTTTGTCTTATGTTAATAAAATACAGGTAGATCTAGATTATAAATAGAAAAAAACCTCGAGATATGTGAAAAAGCCGCTGCGCCTGACGCTGTTGCTCAATGTTCAAATAATTAAAGGAAGCAAAATGAAAAACCCACTGACTACAATAACTGACTACAGTGACCAAATTGCCTACCCCTGGACATGTTGTGACTTTAAGTAGCTTGGCGGTTACCAGTTCACGAAGTTAAAGAGTTAGCGCAGCAGGGAGGTCTCCTTTCAAATCTCTTCATTTCTCTCCCCTCTCTCCCCCTTCGCTCTTCAGTTTCAACTCCACATTTTAGACCCCTACCTTACCAAAAGGTTGTTTGACCTCAATGTCTTAAATATAGAGTAACTAACTTAAAAAACAACAACACGGAATGAAATAATACAATGAAATAGAGGCGTTGATGGCTTGTGGTCGGGATAGTTCTTTTTTATCGAAGTTACTAGCTCTTCTCTTTAACCCCCATCCCAATACCTCTCCTCAGCTCTCCCCCGCTTTCTATCACTTTTGGCCTCTATATGACCCACAGCTTCTCCCATTTCCCCATTTTTATGGATTCTGAAAGAGTGGGACATTAGCGGCTGTCACTACACAAGCCTGCCATCATTGTACCATACACACTCTTGTCTCTTGGCTTTTCCCACATTAGTCAACTCTTTACATTCAAACAACTCGAGTAAAGGACATGCTGCTTGAGCTTCAGGTCGGTTTTGTTCCTGATAGATTTAGCTCTATTGTAGTCGCGTAACAAGGTATGATCAATTCAAGATATTTACTGGCACTGATTTCAGCTTTTTTAAAGTCGACTTTGTAACACTGGCATGCCCGGGACACCGATGGTTCACGTTCTTAACATTAGAGACCATGCGCGCCGAAGGCAATAACGTATGACGTAATTACATCCATAGGTAGCGTGGGTTTTGCAGCAGACGATTGGCTGACGCGCGCCCCGCTAGCCCACCAGCCATCTTGAATTTCTTTCACTTGGGGCTTCGTCCTCCCTAGCGGGCCCGTAGCGCATAAAATCTATTTCCCGCTACAGTAACTGGTCGGGCGGTGTGATGGTGTGATCGATGAGGGAAGAGGCCAGGCTGATACACCACTATCATGTACCTGGGATGACCCCGACTGTTGGTCCAGACTGGGCCATGGGCTGTGTGGATTAGCCTGACCGTTAAGAATGACTTGGGTTAGGGTTCGTTCACAAACCATGTGGACGGTCAGGGGGAGGGAGATTCGTAAAATGAGGGCACAGGGGGTAGAGGGGGTGGGGGGATGGGGGCAGCAGTATGACCATGTGGGCATATTAATGGTTGCAAAGAAAATTTAGCAGACCCATAGCATATCCAATCCATAGCATATCCACATATCATCTGAGAAAAATCTGGCATTCAGTAGTGAATTTTTGGCACGGAAGGTTTTAATTTCCCTATCTTTTATCTTTCAGTAGGCCTAGTCAAATGAAGCAAAGTCTAACATGAAACATCCTGAGGTAAGATTTGCTATGAACCGACTGCTCGTGTGCTATTGACGACGCATTAGTGGACCATCAGTGGTGTTGCTCTTTGGAATGCAAAAAATCATCCCATTCATCTACCACGACTAAAGTCTACTTTATGAAGTTCACAAATTGTGCATCTCTAAACCTATTATTTTAACAATGATTTGTGTCTGTGTTAAAGTGAATATTATAATCATTTCTGGACAATTTTGTTCAGTTTTTTGGTCAGTTTAAAAACTTGTGTTTTTATTCAAAGACTATAGATCTCTTTGAAAAGATGTATGCGGCATTTTGCAATAATTATGATGTAATATATTGTTACTCATACCATCCTCATACCATTTAGATCAACGTAAGGTGAGAAGAAGAGAGTTGAGAAGCCATTTGGTTTGTGAATCCTTACTAAGTGATCTGGTTATCGAAGGTTTTACACCAGATCTTGTCCATGTCTGTATTGTACTACAGCAAAACTTCCAACCCAACCCACTCTTTTTTTTTAAACCTTCGAAGGTGATTATGTAAATTTCTATGCTGGGAATGACACGTCGACTAGCAGGCCAGGCTAGCCGGGCTAGCAGGGCAGAGCAAACCCATTAGGGGCTGGAGTAGAACAAGGAGTCTCTTCCCCGTGGTAGGCTACGTGACACCTTCTAGGAAAATTCTTAAGTTCAAGATATGGCGGGAATTACCTTTTAAAGTTTGGTTGGCAAAGACTTCCAGCTGTGCAGTTTGTTTGTGGAGGACCCTTGTGTTAAAAACCCCCCATTGTTTTATATAATTCTTGAAGTTATTGATTATACTTATATCATTTTTATCTTCTAAAACTTCAAGTGTCATTCTCATTCATTCATGTATATTTCAATCACAGCACTGCTATAAGGATACTTTTTTAAAGACAACCGTAGCAACTTCTAAAAAAAATTAAAATAAAAGGACAGCTTGTTCGTCTTGTTCTTAATCTTCTTGTTTCATTTTTCTATAGACAAGCGCTCTAAAAAAAAAACCCACATACACAATATTTTAAAATATTCACTCTTATCTACACGGGTCTGCAGACCTATTGTTTTTTTTAACTCTTTAAAATGTTTAACCCCTTTCTTTATCAATAATTTTTTCACTTTGCAAAAAATAGTTTACAGTGTATTATTCAGGGATCCTGGTGTCTATCGTGTCTGGTACAAACACGTCAACGCAAACCTAAGTGATGAGGCCTGAAGCGAGAGATAGGCCAGAGAGACGAGAGAGAGAGAGAGAGAGAGAGAGAGAGAGAGAGAGAGAAATGGGGCAGGAGGAAGACGAGGAGGACAGGACAGGGTGCTGGCGCCATGTTGGGCAAGCTTGTCACATTGTTTCCCGGTTTATTCTGTCTGACCTTTTCAGGGGGAAAACTGCCTGCCTGGTTTGCCTTGCCTATGCAGACGCAGACTGATTAAAAAAAATGTTTGTTGCTAAAAAAAAGAAAAGTTCCGTCTGATTTAAAACCTCTGTTGAAAAAAAATATCCCCATAGGCCCTACCAATTTAAGACTGATACTAAGAGATAGCTCACAATGTCTCATTGTTAACATTTTTTTTGCTATGATCATTGTATAAATTCCAAGCCTTTAAAAGGCAAACGACAGAAGAACTGTCGTTATATAGGGAATGAGATTAGAGGTAAAGCAAGAGTAGCGTTCCTTTACTAGAAGACAACATCTCAAAATACTATAGTGGCTTTTCAATCTAGACCTAGATTTTAGGATCTTATTTAGGTAAATTTCTTACTTTTATAAACGATTTCACATTTAGCACTAAAAAACTGTAGAGCTAAGTAAAAAATGTATCTTTACAATAATCCTGTCGCGTACATTTTAAAAGACTTAAGCAGCAACGCGTGAGTATGACGGGAACGTCTGTGGGTGTATTTTTAGAAACTGGTTTCATTATTTTTATAGTTTCCTCGATCTGCTTTCCCGATTTTCACGTACGCGTAGCTAGACACGGTACGTGTGCTTAAGGTCTCTATTGTATGCAAAGGACAGCGGGTAACCCCATTTTATTTTCGCATAGTATTGTCTTTGAAATCTTTTCTAAAAAATACGCTAGGACGTAAATCAGCATTAAATCTCACTCTGATTCACACCAGAAAAGGTCCGCTACTCTTGTTGAAATCTAATTCCCTATACTTGTTTTATCATCAAATCTAAACTGAACAACAAAACGCATTTAGCCGTTTTGAGTATCCGCGGCATATCACAACTGTATGCAACACTAGATTATCAACAGATATTTATACAGGTACGTATAATATAAGAAGATATGATCAATGGAAAATACATGAATGTTACTAACTTCAAAGTTTTGTTTAAAAAAAAACAACCACCCGTGGAATCGCCCACCATATTATTGTAGATCTAGTTTGGTTAGCTAAAACTCAAGGCAATTTTTGCGTTTTGTTTTAGAGAGAAATGTGACCCGACAGGCTTGGAGATAAAATCTCGGTTGTTTCCCTTAAAATGGGACCAGATTATCATTCTAAAAACCCCAGTGCAGTATTGTTTTTAAAAGAACATTGAAAAGTCCACTGTTATACATTTGCACTATAAGAAGATATTGGATAACCAAAGGCACTATCTACAATCAATGAGGAATCAAATAAGTTATAGTTGATCACACAATTTATTCCAACAAGCAAGAAACGAAGGCTAAGTCAATGAGACTCTTAGAGGTCACGTAAACATTTTAAAGTCACATAGCCATATACAGAGAGATATAGTTTGACCCCTCGAGTAGCCTGATAATGTAAACTGCCCATTTAAATTATAAACCGAACACGGCTTTCTAACTTTGTGGGTTTTCCCGCACGTTCTATTCTTTTGTTTGACACGACACTTTAACAAAGTATATTCATTCCCCCCATCAAGCACAGTCACTCATTTTTTTTATCATTACAACTTAAAGAGGCTTTAAATTGTGCTATGAATATTCATGAAGAGCTGTGTGCTTACCTTCAGCCTTGACCTCGACTCGCACCAGGTACGTCCTGCCCTGGTCCAGCACCCCAGGTTTGATCACCAGTGAGGGTTGGTCGAGGCCAGTCAGAGTCTCACTGGCCAGCACGGCGATCGGTGTGTGTGACCGGCTGAGCAGGTGAAGAGGGGTAGATGCTTCAGGCCCCTGGTACCGTCTGACGCAAACGTCATCGCAGTCTGGCCGCCCGACGGGGGGCAGTTCATCTGGTGCAACATCATCTCCTGGAGGAATAATTCAAAACATGAACTATAACGAAATAGTTTAGTTTACATCTAACAGTCACATGCTAAGATCTAATAGTAGTTGTTTTGAGAATTCAGATAATTTTCGTGGACTAGACTTAAAAAATGTAAACTTAAGTTAAACAAAAGGAAATATAAAGGTGGTCCTTTAAATATTTTTTTATTTAAATGCCCTTCTTGTGGATATCCAGACTCCAATCTTAGTGTGTATTGACTTGGATCCAAGAAAATAAGACAAAGTCCTCGGCTAGCTGAGTCTCTCAAATTTTAACCACCGATTGCTGAACTGAGCAGGCTAAAATGGCCACAACGGAGTTGATGGATCCGCCCTAAAATCTATAGCTACTTTTAATCTCAAGCCATCAAACATGTCTTAAATATTCTGAACCATAACGTGATAACAGAAAACAGAAGGGTGAGGAAAACTTGTTGAAAGTGAAAGCTTTAAAGTACTTAATCTTTTTCATCCACTAAAAGAGAGCTGAGCCTCTCTACAGAGTGCAGATAACTAGATTTAGATATATAGGGAATTAGATTAGAGGTAAAACAAGAGTAACGTCCCTTTTCTAGAAGACAACACCCCGAAATACTATAGTGTTTATTGTAATCTAGACCTAGATTGTAGGGTCTTATATTGGTAAGTTTCTTACTTTTGTAAACGATTTCACATCTAGAACTTGAAAACTGTAGAGCTAAATAAAAAGTTATCTTTAAAATTTATCTGTCGCATAAATTTTAAAAATTGTATTCATAAGATAGTGGAGAGGCACTAGGAAAGTTCCGCTACTCTTGTTGAAATCTCATTCCCTATTGACGATCTGTGCTGATCAAACTCTCTAATTCCCGCCAAACTTGTCTAAAACAAGTGCCTGGTTAATCGACCGTCTACGTCTATATCCTTATCTTTAACTAAAGGGACATCATGAACCAAATGTTGACATGGCATTAACTTCAAAGTGCAACAAGTGCTTGATTGATTGAAGGATATTTTACAAGCCCAATTCCACTTCAAAGGTGCTCTCAGGGCTTGGGTCCCAATGACAATTTACGGGCTGCCACCCAGAGACTAGTGGGGACACCATGACTTAGCCTCACCCCCGGTCACATTATACTGACACGACCCAACCAGTAGGGGCCCGGACTGTGCTCGGCTGAGGCTCGAACCCACGACCTCTGGGCCACGGAGCGAGGCCTCTACCAACTGAGCTATCTAGGCCCCGCAACAAGTGCAAACTGACAGAGATATATCATTGATTGTCTAGATCAACATTACAGGCTCTATAGTGGAACAGATAGCGTGTTTCAGCCACATTCATACCATTCACTGGTGCGTGGGAATTTCAATTTCAAACTGAATGTCCTCATATTTGCAGTCGACATGCTCACAAAGTTTAAAAAAAATCAATGTTTTTTAGATGTACCCAGTAAAGAGTAAATCAATAAGCCTACTCACCACGAATCGAGCCTTCTCTTCCAACGCCAGTTGCTCCTCCCCTGACTGAAACGACACAAAGAAGAATATGACTGGCCATAAATGATTACTTTATCATGCACATGCAGCCACATACTAACATTATTAAAGTGATTTATATAGCACTACCTTGCACTTGGTGAGATCCTTTACAAAGTTTGTTTGAAACAAACTCCAGGCACCAGTTGTTTTTTCTAACCAACAGGTGTGTATCAACAGTTAACTTCGCAGAAATTTACAAATTTCGTAGTGACATTTAAACTTGTTGAGTTGACCACTGGAGTTACAAGACCAGCTTGAAGTCACCTTATCATGCGATGCGATTTTCCCGGAAATTGCCAATTCTCAATTATTAATTTTAAATTTACAATTGCACCAATTCTTCTCGGAATCTCCCCAAGAAGGTCAAAGAGTATAGCATAAAAAAGATTAGAGTAAATTTGGCGAAATTAGAACACCATACTTCTTTCAATCAAAGTATCTAGATATCTAAATATCGAACTAGAAGACACGTAGGTTTCAAAAGTTGATGGGATCGATATTAATGATACAAGGAAGAACCCTCCTCCCCCCCC
>BMAT01011421.1:120600-132927 GCA_019649035.1 Elysia marginata
CCTGGGAGCGGCTAAGAAATGTGAGTAAACAGCCTTTCTCAAGAGCTAGAGGCTGCAGGGCTGGAACCCGGATGTCTCGTCCCAAAAACTGAGTGTTCACCACAATACCACGACGCCAAACAAATGGAAATTCACGTAAAGAATTTCTTTTCCGCAACCGATACTGCAACATTAGTTACAACACAGAGGACTTAAATATTAGGTCCAATGGCAAGGTAGGATCCCAGGTCTCAGCCCAAATGTGTATTGGTTGTTTTTATCCCAGCGGTTCTAGAAAGAAAACTGTGCAAAAAAAGATGCAGCCTATAGGGAATGAGATTTCAATAAGAGTAGCGGAATTTTCCTGGTGTCACTCCACTATCTTATGAACACAAATATTACAATCTTTTAAAACTTATGCGACAGATTTATTTTAAAGATAAGCTTTTTATTTAGCTCTATAGTTTTTAAGTTCTATAGATGTCAAATCGTTTATAAAAGTAAGAAACTTACCCTACAATGTAGGTCTAGATTACAATAACCACTATAGTATTTTGGAGTGTTGTTTTCTGGAAAAGGGACGTTACTCTTGTTTTACCTCTAATCCCTATGGCCCTAAACGTCCTAAACATCACAGCCAAGCACTTTACCCCCAATAAAAGGGACACCATCGAAGAACTCTTCTTTTAGAACATGAGAAATCCCAAAGATACTTACAGGACATATATCTAAGCAATCTCACCCTCAAGTCTAACTCAAACCCTCCCCCCTCCCCCCCCCCCAATTTCTCCTTCTCGCTCTATGTCTATCTTTCCCACTCTCTCTCACCCTCTTTCTCATCTTTTCTCTCGGTCCCTCTTTACACCTCTCTCTGTGTCTAAGGCCCCCTCCTCTCGTTATATCTCCTTCCTTGGTACGAATTCAAACAATAGACTAGAATAGAATAGCAAATTAACTATTAACAAAGTCACCATAGCACGAGACTGAGCATAAAAATTTTGGCCCCGCTGTGACGCCGGATAGTCCCTTATAGACTGGGAATGGGGAAGTGCTACCTCGCGACTCTCTGGAGCGGTGGATTTAGTGATGCTCTAATAATTTTACTCACAGCATGTCTTTTTTTTAATTACTCCAGGATCTCTTACCACACACATGATGTAAGTAGTAAATTTTATTTTTTTTTACCAATGTTTCGCGTCCCACAGCATGAACTAACAAAAGGAGTTATCTAATGATCTAACCAAACCGGGTCACATGAAGAACTGAAAGCACAGGGGGAAAAAACAAAACAAAACATAAACAAACAAAAAAAAACAAAGAAACGCCATAACCAGCATCATTTGGGAAAAAAATTTTGCGAGGAATATCCAGAAGAGTGTGAAGATTTAAAACACAGATAGAATTTTGCCAAGCCAAAAATTACTGAACAAAACGATCATAATCTACGTTTGTTTCAAAGGAAATATCGGGAAGGACAACCGTGTTGACCAGACAAAAAACAACAAACTTTTATACAGACAGGAGAGCCATCAGTTCTTCTTCAACTGATCCATATCAATTCATTAGGCTATATTTACCACATTCAGTTTATAGTTTTAAAAAAAACAAATAACGCTATTTTAAATTCGGTCAAAAGGAATTTATACTAACTTTAAAATTGTCAGTATCTTCTTCTTGCACCATTTGTAATCATAACATAAAGGTAGGGGTCATCAGGCAATGTCTACCTGAGAAATGCTAGGGGAATCCGCCTGTGAGATGGATTGGGGGCCAAAACGAAGATCTAACTAGCAGGTTCAAAAGACTTCATCTTGGTAACAACACTTCGCATGTTGCCCTACTGACAAGATTCAGCTCTGCAAACCATAAATAGCAACCTATGGGGGACTCGCCATTTGTTATATAAAAAAAGAGTAAACGAAACAGTCATACTAAGCAAAAAAAATCATCAAAGCAAAGCTGTACCAAACAAAAACGAAGAACTTGCGACGATCCATAGGGCTATGTCTTTGTATGAAACTTTGAAACGAAAAATCTGCCTCATATTTTGGCAAGCTAACACAACAATAATTCTAGATAACCATAAGGACAAGCTCAGGTCCTAAGACGCATGCATCTTGAGGACACCCCTCTATATCTGAAACATGAACCTTAGCAAACCGGAAAAGCACTTTAAAGTTGTTTTTTCTTTTAATTATAGATGCCTGTATATTTTTAAACCACCCAGTATAATTGGGAAATATAAAATATATATTAAAGCTTCGCATATCCAAAATTTGTAAAATAGCGTTTGAAAGCTGATCTACAATTGCCGAAAAGCTTCGGGTCGCCCACGCTTTATTCCCACTGATTAGAACAGTTGCTATTATTTACTACTAGTTCGTTACACCCGGTATTCCTATAAATTTCACAGCAAGTAACTTAGTAAGATATACATGGTGAAGCTTCTCTATTTTTTTTTTCAAATCTAAAATTAGACTTATATGTTTAATGTGCTCTCTACTTTGCCGTGCAAGGCTTGTGTGTGCGTGTTGCTTTCCGTGTTGTCACCACCGCACCGCCCCCAGACTAACACACAAGCACCTCTAAAAATGGTTTTATCCGTAATATTAACGACTGTTGAAGCCCCTCTTTAGTTTTGTTGTGAAACAGCAATGACATCACTAGCCTATTATTTGTTCCTATTTGATCGACCAGCTGCGGCAGGCCGACATGGCGGAAATGGCGGCTGTTTGCCAGTTGATTTGCTGGGCCCGGAGACTCCGGTCGGGCCTGTCCTGGCTTGTCCAGGAAGCAGATTTGCTGATCAGGCCAGAGACGGGATCGCGTGTTTACAATCTCTCTCCGTAATGAATTGGAGCTTGCATGCTTGTCGGTCGGCCTAAACAATAGTTTTTTATTAATAAGGTTAGGGCAGAGGACTTCCTCATTTTTCATAGAAGAAAAAGGCAAAATGAGGGGAGGAGGGGGGAGGGGTATCATTACCAGGAAGTGAAAGGTTAAGTAAGTGATTTTTTCATCAATGAAATGGATTTCCTTCATTCTAAATTTTAATTGCAATCCAAGTTAAACGTTTTAGAGCAGTCTAAGATTTGCAAGCCGATTTTCGCATAGTATTAATCATCAAAGGAAACGAAAGGACTAGAGAGAGAGACAAACAGACACAGACAGACATACAGAGACAGAGAAAGAGAGAGACAAACAGATCGACATAGATAGAGATAGACAGGATGATATACAGAAGGACAAAGACTGAGAAACAGAGGTAAAGACAAGCGCTCTAGTTAAAGATACTGTCAGATAATCTGTGATCATAATGGTAGTGGAAATTCTTTAAAATATTTCAAGTTTAAACCTTAGTGAACCGTAGGATGGGCGGACTTACCGGGAAAGAAAGATTAACGTAGAAATAGTTTGGGAGAGTTGAAGAAGTAAAAATGAAAAGGTAATCTTTGCTGAGGGAGCCAATAACAGACATTGAAAGGATAGAATGTAGAATAGAAAAAAGAACCTCTGATGAAGAAAATTCTAGTGCAAAAATGGACGTGAGAAAAAAGAGGCAAACAGGCATACACGCACGAAGAGATAAAGACTGATGAGGGATGCAGACAGAAAAGATGGAGATATAATTTTATAGTAAGCTGTTTTTATTTGCTTTCAACGGAATATTCTTTGGTTCGGAAAGGCTGAAGTTTCATTTCCTATGTCTTTAGAACGCACAATGTTTTTTTTTAATATGGCAACTCTCAATCAAAAATGTAACTTGAGCATATTTGCCTTGGTTTGTACAAAATTATAGAATTTACCTCCCAAAACGACGAAGAAGTGATGAAACAAAACGACGTCTTATAAAAAGGAAAATTTCCCAACGGGCTGAAGGAAAAGGAGAACAAAGCGAAAATAATGAGAAGTGACAGAGATGCTCCGCCCAACCATAGTACTAGGTCTCCCTAGAGACAGACCATGACAGATTTGGCGTAGATCTAGCAGGGAAGACAAACGTCTGTAGATTAGTGCTTATAAAAGTAAGACAAGAAAAGATAACAAAAAGGAAAAAAAACCTGGAGATGTAGGTGAGTTGTGTCACTGAAAACTTAATTTAAAAAAAAACCAGTTATCTTTAAAAAAGGGATATGATAAAGATGAATAAAAAGCATCGATAATTTAGAGACAGAATGTTATAGTTGCTTGAAAGGACACGATTTGAGCAATTCGGTCAGGTTTGGAGGCCATATGAGGTATGAGATACATAGTTATGCAAGGAGATGTAAAGCAATATCGGAATGGAGAAGGAACGTGCATTAGTCCACATAACAAGAAATCCCAGCACAGTCAGAAATCTATGACATTTAAACACATTAATTGCATTTTTTTGGATTTTGTTTTTGCCTGGAACACGCAATCGTTAGGTACAACAAAAAGTACTTCACCCTGAACTTATACGAACTCATTATTGTTTTTCAACAATTCAACCATCTCCACAAATCTATCTAAGGCTGCTACGCGAATTATGCTTATAGCCATTGATCATATCTGTATGTTAATCCCAAGCGTAATCAGTAACAAATATTTCTGAGACCTCTGCAAATTAAAATGAGCTTTTCTTCAACTCCAAGGTAAAGAGATGGCTAGATGTGGTTTGACTTTTTCACCAGGTCATCTTACAATCCATGAACACAAGACCGGCTCTGTGGCCTAGCGCTAAAGACACTCGCTCAGAGATCGGAAGGTACGGGTTCGATCTCCGGCCGAGTCAAACCAAAGACTTTAAAATTGGTATTAGTAGCTGATCCGCCTGGTGTCTGGCATTATGGATTTAGTGCTAAGTCTGGGCAGCCCGGTGTCAGGATAATGTGACTGGGTGTGGTGTATGCAGCGCTCCTTACATCACAGTGTGGCAGCACGCTTTCAATTGTCCCAAGTGCCGTCTCTGATATAACCTTTTAGTTGAAAAGAGACGTTGAAATTCAACCAACCAACCAACAACCATGAACACAAAGTGAATCTGAGCAAGAAGTAGAGAATTCTCAGCAGTTGTTAGTAAAGTGCTCTACTCAGTGTGCCAGTTTGCGATAAGTAGGAGTTGTCCCCCTTGGAAATAAACGCTTATTATTAATCAAAGCTACACTCTTTAACTTCAACGGTGGATTGAGCCTTTAGTTACCCAGGCTTAAAAAAATGAAACCTGCACACCTAAAACTGTGAGACAAGAAAATAATGAGTTTGATCTCAAGGTAAGGAAATCTTTGAGAAAAAAAAACACGTAAAAACGTTAAACTACTCAAACAGTTATTTTTTTTAAATTTTTCAAGGAATGGAGTAAGAGAGCATTTCTAGATCGCAGACACAGTGTAAACCAGCCAAACACCGGCAACTAGTTTGGCTTGAGAAAGTCCACGTCCGATGGCATCGACCAAGTTCTACGTCCTTTTTCTCCTGAGGTATCTCGGCGCCACAGGCTGGAAAATTGCAGGAAGAGAGCGAAATGATCGAAAGGCGGAAAAGTAATACACTCGGGCGGAAGAAAAAGGAAGAAGCCGATCGAAGAGGGGTGTGTAAAGTGTAATTAAAAAGGAAAAGAGAAAGAGGTAAGATAAGAGAGAGAGAGAGAGAGAGAGAGAGAGAGAGAGAGAGAGAGAGGGAAATACATGGGGACAAATCACAGGAAGGCATCTGGCTCTGACAGACCTGAGTAAAAGCAACAGGACAAAGCACTTGGTTTTTTTCACAACATTGATTGGGTTTATCTAAGGTATAGACGTTTGCAGCTATACACACAGATGCGTATCAGTATTATCTACACAATTCACACTGCTACCGTCGTAACTATTAACATGGCCCATTTTTGCAAATATCACCTGGTAAATAAAATCTCATAAGTTACAGTTGAAAATGACATGTTTGTTACTAAGACCCTATTATCAGTACTTCACAAATTCTATGAAAGTTGAGCTTGTATGTTCAGTGGTGCTTTTGTCAACTGTAAATAGACTCTCTCAGACGAAAAGCCTAACTTCATAAAGATTAAACATATATGGCAAAATAATTACTCTGCGATGAAATTTCATATTGGACAACTTGAAGTGTGTTTTACGAGACAGAGAGGATGTTACTCAGTTCAAATTCTCCCATTCTGCAGCCACAGTGACTGGCATTGTTTGATTTGTCTACTAAACTATGACCTTGATAGCTTCGTGGTTACACAACTGTCAAACAAATAAATGAAAGGAGAGTTGACCATTGCAGGTTTTGAACTTGCCCATTCACACTGTGGGTTTTGAACTCGCCATGAATAATTCATGTGGGGGTATTTTTCGGTGTCCCTGGTCTTTATCAAAGCTAGCTGCGCTTTTTATGGTAAATTACGAAAAAGAAAATCTCTCACTATGCTCAGTAGTATGTCTAGCCCGATCTTATTTGAGGGGAAAACCTGAGTTTCTTTCTTAACTGTGGGCGGCAGGGTTGATTCAATGTTTCAAATAAGGTTTTAATAATGCAATAAGTATATACTGAAGATTTTCTCTGGGGTATGAACGTACACTAATCCCTCACGTTTTGTTCACGCTATATAATAGTTGAACTGAATGCTATCGATCTTACGTGGGAAGGGCTTTGTGATTAAAGATCCTGTAATTCGAATAATCAAATATTAATCATTTCATAAAGTTGAAGGATTTACCGTGTAAAACAAATCTAAGTGTAATGGGCCTCTGCTCGCTTTTGATCTCTGCTGATAGTCTTTTGCTTCTTTTGGTGCGCAAACTCTGACAGAGGTCGCTCAATTCTAGTTCGGATTAAAAGCAATGCTATGCGTCGCATTTATATTTACTACAAAGAAAATGTTTATTGGAAGAAAATTTTTTCCTACAAAAAGCAGTTTTGAAAAAAACTTGTGTTCATGTCTATTGTGGGACCCCTCTAAAACGTTGGCAGATACAAAGTCCCATAGAAACAAAACTATTTGGGCAGACAATAAGATTCTCAGTGAATATGGTCATCTAAAATTCTGTTTTCTCTGTTAACAGGCGGTTGGTTCGGTACAAGATGACTAACAAAAAAAATAAGCGAGTTTAAGCAAAAATGTAAGTACTAACTTCAACTTAAGTTACTTGACCAACTTACCATCAGGTGTTTGGATAGCCAGAGAGACAACTGAGGTTGATGGACTAGGCATTGCCACGATATGGAATCTCGGAGGACGTTCTCTGATTGTAATTCCCACAGTTGCTGAGGTATTCGATATGTGATTCCAAGCTCTTACTCTTACTATGTGATGTCCTGCTGGCTTTGGGATGATCACACTTTCTGAGAAGAAGGTTGTGCCATTTCTTATGGCGACCTGTCGGTCTAGCCGCTTAACGTCTTTGTCGACTAGGTTACCGTTTTCATCCGATAGTTCTAGATCGAAGAACAAGTCCGAGCCTGTGCTGGCTGTTGCAGTTATGATGACAGGTACCCCAGGCAGAGCAGGAGCCGAGGTTCTAACGTTCAGACACCCCACGGCCACTTCGACGTGGACATTGTAGCCAAGACTCTGGGTGAGCTCGTTGAGCACATTGTATGCTCTCACGCGAATATTGTAAGAACCTGGAGAAAGAAACGTGTGTTTCGCTATGGAGCCTCTCTCCCCCAGCTCGTCTATGTAAGTTACGTTAGACTCTTCTTGAAAGTCCCACACAAAAGCAACATCTTCCCCACTTTCCACGAAAGCCTTGCACGAAATTTCCTGCTCTATTTCTAGATAAGAGCCTTGGTTACAAGATAGTCGCAGACCTTGGACAGGTTGCTGAATGTTATGAATCATGATATGGGTGGATTCTGTCTGGAAACTAACCGCATTGAAAGTATTACACACAACTTTATAGCGACCAGTTTCTCTAAAAGTGAGAAAAACCTCTAACCCTGTAGATTTTGAGCCCATATTGGCCACAGTCTTCCCATTCTTGTCATACACATACCAGTCAGCAGTAGCGTTCTCTGATGTTTTGTTCAGCCTAACAGAAAAGGCAATGCGGGTGTCTTTAGCCCCAAGCTCTGGCGATTCGATCAAAATGTCCTTGATTTCGTGCACCAAGAACAAAGGCCTCTCGAGTTCAACAGTTACTGATGAGACATTGTTAAAAAGCGTGATCAAGGGAGAAAATATGCCTTCCTCTAGATATTGGTGATCAAACTTCAAGCTGAGGGTGCAACCATCCCCGTAATCGGCCAACAGAGTGACCATTTGAGGATCGTAGCGATGTAGACTTGCACTCTGTCTCTCCCGCACTGAGGCTGTCTTCACAACTCCGTCGCCAAAGTCGACTCGAATGATGGTAAAGTTTCTGTCTGCCGTGAAGGCCTGGAGTTGAAACACAAGGATTTCCTCCGTGGAGACTACGGCTCGGGAGGGAATCTTCAATTGCGCTGACACGTTCCGGATGTGTTGATCAATGACAACCTAGGAAGCATAATTTGAGTACAGTAAGTGTTAATTTTGTCGCCAGCGTTACAGAACACTAGTTAAAAAGGAAAAACCATCATTGGCCATCGAATACAACAAAGACAGTGCACTCTCAACACATAAAAAGACTCTCAATAAAATGTCATATTTCTGTTCGTTTTTGTACTCCTAAAGCCGCTAAATTTTTTTCCTGTCTAGGCCTTTTTCGCTCTCTTTCCCTAATTCTAGCTTTTTACCCCTTCTCTCTATTCCTCACCTCTCTCTCTCTCTCTCTCTCTCTCTCTCTCTCTCTCTCTGACTCTCTGTCTCTAATTTTCAGTTTCCTACATTTACAGTACTGTTGTAGTAATGAAAATTAAAAACTTGATACATGTCACTTACAATGGTGATATTTTTCTCCAGCAGGTCGTAGGCGTTGCTAGCATGTACCGATGCTGAGAAGATCCCAGTCCTCGTGAAAATAAACTCCTGAGAAGACATCAAGAAGAACAGATGTAAGCAATCAATTACAAAATGGTCCAGAAATTTCAATGTAATTTGATTTGGTTTTTTTTTTGTCAAACAGGTTTGAAACTAAATAAGCATTGAGAATGTCTAAACGGACTGAAGCAAATTTTTTAATAAGAAAATTATACCTACATTCATCGTTTTTCTTTTCAAAGCAGCACTAATTCCATAACATAATCATGCAAAATTCTCTAAAAACATTTTAGAAGATATAATATAATCATAAAGTTTTGTCTAGTGAGTTGATAACTTGCTTTCATTTCAAAACTTCTTCAAATGAATATTATTCTTGACAAATATTTTTGGCTTTGTTTTCTGAAACTAGTTATAACCCTTTGCGAAATATGTTCTTGGTTGGCCTTTGAATTTGGATCTTAAGCCAGTGCAGAAAGCTAAGAAGAGAAGACTTTGCTGCTTTGTGTGTATACAATGTTCGTGTGAGAACCACCAGGCTTGTTGTTCCAGTCACCATTCCAAGATTATCAGGCACTTTCTCTACAGGTCGCATCTTAGCATTGCATGATTTTTCATCGGATGCTTTGAGATTTCCGACATTTCCCATTGTTCACTAGATGTCACACAGGTTTTTCTTTATTAATGACCATAACAACAAAAAAGGTTTCTATCTTAAAGAAATTTTTTAGATAATGTTTTAAAGGAAACTGTTGTGTTTTATAATAGCTGACATTGTAGTAATCGACAATTTTTAAATCTATTGATTAATTAACTATGTCTTTTTTATAATCAGGAATTTCACACTTATTTATGTATTTGTAGATCTCCGCGCTGCTGTTTTTTTGTAATTGTTAAAGCAAATTTTATCTATGTAAAGCTCTCTGAGCATCGCCATAGGCAGTGGAAAAGCGCTATATAAAAGTCATTTAATATTATTATTATTTTTATTATTATTATTATTATTATCATTATATTATTATTATTATTATTATTATTATTGTTATTATTATTATTAAAGAGACTCTAGAATCTAAGTCTACAAATAAATCAACGAAATTAGACCTATATATTTACGCTATCCATATAAGAGGAAGGAAATGAGTATGTCGAAAGGTTGGTCAGGACGATCATGTCTTTAGAAAACAACTACCCACCCAAGTTTAAAAAAGTGTTTCGTAGAATGCAACGAGGGAACAATCAATCTGAATCACGTGATATCAATATTGATTGACAAATCTTCTTATGGTGTGAAGTGCAACTGCGAGCAGAGCAGTACTTAATTGCGAAAATAGACAGACAGAAGATGGAGACATAAGAACAGGACAAATTATTTCGAGCAACAGATAGACAGACAGAAGATGGAGACATAAGAACGGGACAAACTATTTCGAGCGACAGATAGACAGAAAGAAGATGGAGACATAAGAACAGGACAAATTATGCCGAGCAACAGATACACAGAAAGAAGATGGAGACATAGGAACTGGACAAACTATTTCGAGCAACAGACAGACAACCTCTCTCTATTACGGAGCCACCGACTCGGTCAGCGAGACCACAGGTTTCTTATAAAAATAGTATGTAAGGCAAAAGAGAAAGAGAGATGAAAGAAAGAGAGAGAGAGAGAAAGAGAGAGAGAGAAAGAGAGAGAGAGAAAGAGAGAGAGAGAGAGGGGTTAAAGAGGGCTAAAAGAGTAAGAGAAAATATAATAAGGCGTGAGAGATTACGCAGAGAGAAAGAGATAGAGAGATATAGGGGGTGGGATAACAGAGAGACAGTATAACTAAAGCGAGAAAAGAGGTTTCGGGTGAAGAGAGACAGACAGACAGACAGAGAATGGATGAGAGGGTAGAGACGTTCTGACGATCAGAACAGAAACTTTAGAAAAAGACATTGGAGTGGTCAGATTCTAAAAATTCATTACTCTTATTAGATCAGAAAGGCAGGTGGGGTTTCATTTTAAGGACATAGATAAGAGGGAGGAAAAGGCATGAAAGAAAAAAGTGGGAAAGGTATGAATAGGGGAGGATCGGAAAAGAAGCTAAATCGGGAATACAATCCTCGGTATTCTTCGAGTGCCCCATTTCTGTTTTATTTTTAAGTGACAATTGATAACATGAGAGTAATCACTAATTAAAACAGAAACACTTAGTTTACGCAATGAAAACGTCCACACTCTATCATACTCTAACAACTGCTTTGAACCGTGTAGAGCTACAGCTAGACATGAGACGTGAATTAATCTCCCCCGCCTGTCCCAGTTGTTGCTGTCTGTTGCTAGGCTACCACACGCATCCAATCAACAAGCTTATGGAAATAGAGTTGCTTGCTCTTGGAACAGAAAATAATGTCCACAACGTTGAGGATTCGCACGTATTTTGTTTGTCTTTTTTCCCGTTGTTTTGTTCTTTTTGTATCTTTAACTATTTTAGTGAAGGGTGTGAGGTGGCGAGGGAGTTACATTGCTTTTTTTGTTGTTTGTCTTTTCTTTGGAATAAAGTAAGTAACGTGGATTATGCAAGTCTATGAGCGCTGGGTCCTCATGTGCTGTTCGTGTATAAGTTTGTTTCTCCAGACAGCAAAAAAGAAGCCTCTTTGAACAGAAGAAAGAAGTATTATTAAAAAAAAAACACTTGGCGGAAGCAAGATTCCTGAGAAATTAATGGTTCCCTGCCCGGTTGAGGAGCCAAGGAGGTAAAAGAAGAGATGAGGTGTCATGTGTCGGCATCGCAGCATGTTAAAAGGTTGAACGCGAATAGAAGGGTTTTTCTCGATGTTTTGCCTCCACTTTCTATGGATGTATGTGTGTGTGTGTGTGTGTGTTGGTTCTCAGGTTGGGGAGGGAGGCGAAGGAAATGGGGTGAGAGGTGAGCTGACTTACAGATATTGCTCAAGTGCAATGTGAGGACAACTGAGAATTCTATTTTCTCTTTTCTTGAGTGCTGCGTTGGGCGAGGTTCAGATAATCATTTGATAAATTCAGATCCGTGAGAAATCAATGAAAAACGTTTTATTTACTGTCAATATACTTTGAGATAATAACATTTTCGCGTCAAAATCTAAATTAAACTTCTAAAAACTTTGTCTTGAGTTTGCAATTTTCTCGGAGGAGATTAGATAGACGCCTATGTCGTTAATTTGACAAGAGAAAAACAATCTTATTATAAAAAAAATTCACCTTCGAATCCTACTCAGACATTACTAATGAACCGATTTGCCTCAAATTTTCACTGAATACAGTTTGGATTTTTTTACTTTGATTTTGAGAATAAAAAATGACCAGATGAGCACATGAAATAAACGGCAGGTGTCAGAACATATATTAACTAGGACCCCGGCTAAAGCCTACTTCGTGTTTTAACAACAGCAGAGTTCATGTTTACATTCAGTGTGAATGCCTAGAGTAATCGCCCCATTGTAACTAGGCGTAACTATTGACACCA
>BMAT01011421.1:193185-204809 GCA_019649035.1 Elysia marginata
CTGTCTCTGTCTCTCTCTCTGTCTCTGTCTCTCTCTGTCTCTCTCTCAGTCTATTTGTTTCTCTCTATCTATCAATCTCTCTGTCTCTGTCTGTCTCTCTCTCCCTGTCTCTCTCTGTCTCTGTCTCTCTCTCTCTGTGTCCCTGTCTTTGTATCTGTCTATCTGTCTCTCTCTATCTATCCATCTCTGTCTGTCTCTGTCTGTCTCTCTCACCCTTTCTCTCTCTTTCTCTGTCTCCCTCTGTCTATCTTTCTATCTCTGTCTCTGTCTCTCTCTGTCTATCTGCCTCTCTCTTTCTCTGCCTCTGTCTGTCTCTCTCCCTCTCTGTCTCTCTCAGTCTATCTGTCTCTCTCTATCTATCCATCTCTCTGTCTCTGTCTGTCTCTCTCTCCCTCTCTCCCTGTCTCTCTCTGTCTCTGTCTCTCTCTCTCTGTTCCTGTCTTTGCCTCTGTCTGTCTGTCTACCTGTCTGTCTCTCTGTCTCTCTCTCAGTCTATTTGTCTCTGTCTATCTATCCATCTCTGTCTGTCTCCCTCTCCCTGTCTCTCTCTGCCTATCTTTCTATCTCTGTCTCTCTCTGTCTATCTGTCTCTCTCTGTCTCTGCCTCTCTCTGTCTCTCTCCCTCTCTCTCTCTGTCTCTGTCTGTCCACCTGTCTGTCTCTCTCTCTGTCTATGTCTGTGTCTGTCTCTCTCCCTCTCTCTCTGTCTCTCTCTGTCTCCCTCTCCCTCTCTCTGTCTCTGTCTCTCTGTGTATCTGTCTCTCTGTCTCTGTCTGTCTACTTGTCTGTCTCTCTCTGTCTCTCTCTCAGTCTATCTGTGTCTCTCTATCTATTTATCTCTCTGTCCCTCTCTACCTATTTATCTATCTATCTATCTCTTTCTCTCTATCTCTCTCTACATATCATCTCTCTCCCTGTATGTCTGTCTGTCTGTCTCTCTATCTATCTATCTAGTTACATTTTCCTTATTTTTCCTTCGTGCTCTCTCCATACGGTTACCTCTGTCTTTCGCGCTACTTTTTTATTTTCTCTTTTTTAACAATCTCTCTCTCTCTCTCTCTCTCTATCTTTCTCTCTATCCATTAATCTATCTATTTCTCCCCATGTGTCTACTTCTCGTCTCTATTTCTTTTTCTGTCTTTTGTTGTCTCGTCAATAAATCTAGCTCACCTTTCTACCCATGCTTTTTTCTCTCTTTCGATCTGAATTAAAGTTGTCTGCCTTTTACAAATTGTAAAGTTGTCTCCATATGAAGGCATATATATTATAATTTATGATAAGCCGTCTGTACATATTCAATCTACTACGGCCTGTAGTCGTTCCTACCGAAACATCATAACAAAAAGAAGCAGCAACCCTGAGGACTTTGATACAGATCAACATAAGCATGGGATTACAAGCACTCCAAAACAGCTCAACAAGCTGCCAGAAACAAAGCACCCAGTTTCACCCCCCAGTCATGATTCCTCGCAGGGACCAATTTATCCCGGAGCACCGGCTGTTTCCGACGAGACAGACCTCTGGCTTGGTGTGATGTTCATCTTCTCAGAGAGATGATCATCTGGTTCATGTCTGCTCCAGCCCAGAGCCAGGGGTGTACAGGGATGTTTAGGTGCGGCCACTTTGTTCATCTCTAACCGTTTCCTGGTGACCTCTAACTCTCATCTGCCATTTAATGCATTGTACATGGCCATAGGAAGTCGCCTACAAAATAACACGGGATGTGATTCGCACCACTTTTGTGGTATTCTTTTTGTCAGATTTATTTTCTCTTTTAAATTCATTGAAAAGTTTGTAATTGTCTTAGAAGAGCAGGTTATTTTATAAATTGATTTATATATTAATAACTGCAGTCATATTTAACTTTCTATTCGCGGCCATCGCATGATAATCTTACTTTAGATGACATGTTTTGATTCTTTCTTATAAAAGTTATTGGACTTTACAGTAATATTTAAATTTAACTTATTGCAGTTTTAACCAAATCAATTGACTACTATTGAAACTGACAGTGAACTGTAACTTAGAGCATGGAATAAATCTACTATTTGAGAGCTTATTCTTTTTTTATTCAAAACTTTAGCATGACGTTTAGTGTAAAATTAAATTTTATTGTATTGGAAATATGGAATTATAGAATATGGCTGATAATATGAACCAACAATTTGCATTTCGTAAAATAATAATTCACTGCAGAAAATAGTAGTGAAAAAGGTTTTTAAACACTAACTTCTCTCTCTCTCTCTCTCTCTCTCTCTCTCTCTCTCTGTGTGTCTCTCTCTCTTACTCTCTCTCTATCTCTATCTATCTATCTATCTATCTATTTCTTCTTTTTTCTTGATTTTGTCTCTTCCTGTTTTGTTTTTTTTTTAATTTGTCATAACTGCAACTTCTCTAGCTTTTAAGTCTTGACTACCCCTCTCTGACTCTAATTCACGCTCTCAAACACTTACTCTTCCAACCTGTCTGTCATTCAATCACTGTGACACTAATTTAATCACTTGAAACATTAATTATTTACGCACCAACCCATTCACTTACTGATTCACCCACTCAAACACTAAGAAACGCACCAACCCATTCACTTACTAATTCACCCACTCCAACACTAAGAAACGCACCAACCCATTTACCTACTAATTCACCCACTAAAACACTAAGAATCGCATCCAACATTTACTTACTAATTCATCCACTCAAACACTAAGAAACGCACCAACCCATTCACTTACTAATTCACCCACTCAAACATTAACACTAAGAAACGCATCCAAACATTTACTTACTAATTCACCCACTTAAACACTAAGAAGTGCATCCAAACATTTACTTACTAATTCACCCACTCAAACACTAAGAAACCTACCAACCCATTCACTTACTAATTCACCCACTCAAACATTAAGAAACGCATCCAAATATTTACTCACCTACGCGCATTAAAACTCAAACACTCACACCCTCAAACATTGACTTACTATACAAAACCTTTCCATTTTTTTTTTATTCCGGCAAATTTGGTCGCGTTTTTTTCTGTTTAAGGGCTACAAACTGGAGACAACTGCCAAAATATTGTTTCTATACGCCATGACTCCCTATAAATGCCTTACATATGGCTTCGTTTCACCCGTTGACAACGTACTTCTGCCGACTCTGTTAACATTTCGGGTTACAGATGAAACCTCACAGTTTACCCAGGTTCACGTAGGTCAGTGAGGTTTATCAAAACAGACTTCAATCAGTCTGGTTTCATCATGTTTGTCGTCCTCGCGGAGTTCCACGGGAAACGAATCAACTTTTTTTTTTTTACAATTTAACTTTGAGCGATTTTGTGTTTATACTTTGTTGGACTCATTACACTTAATGCCATCACAACTGGAAAATAAAAAATAAACAGACGGTTCAGTTTTTAATTAGACCCTATAAAGCAGAGAGAGTGTGTTTTTATTTGAAACTTTAAAAATCATGTCCTTTTTATTTTGAACTAGTGGCAAGTCAAACATAACCATTGTTTTATAGAAACTTTTCTTCAGCGTTAGTGATACTATATTGCTTTAAGAACTTACACATGTTGTCTTAAAATTACCACACAGTGCTTAGTTTGTGACCTTAAGTCCATGTGTTACGAGGTGTAGATTTTGAAATAATAAGAGACATAAAGAAAACAAATCGGACAGAATGTAAGCACTTACGCTAAGAGATGATTTTGTCTGTTTAAAAATTGTGTGCATCTTCATGGTGAGTTCTTAAGCTGTGCTGGGAGAGAGCAGGAAAACTCCTTCACTATCATTATAAACTACGTGTATGATTATTGATAATACAGATTTCCGAACTTTTTCTCTTGACTCCATAAAGTACATTTTTTTAAAAATCAATGAATATTTAGCGATAAAAACATTTATTTGGTACTAGCATCCCAAACACTTCAGTTATTTTCTAAGACGTACAAACAGACATTTCAATCACTATAACTTGTTTAATTACGGAAATACTCGGTATTAGAAATAGCGCGCCATGGTATACAGGGGCTATAATATCTCTTTCCTGGACTCTTGTCCTTAGTTTTGCTGATACAAAAGTGGCGTTCACCTGAGCAGATCTATGAATGTAACTAAATTTTTCAACACTTTTCCAAGAGCTTGAAAAGCAATGTCTCAAAATTTGGACATCCCGGTAGCGAAAAATGGGTGTCGTACTCTAGACTATAATAATCATATAGAGCAACGGTATGTAACAAAACAAAATTTTACAAGAGAATACTGGCTATAAGTTTCAAACCAGCCAGAAAATACACATTGGCTCTCTAAATATCAGTGACACGTTATTTTTCAAACAAACAAATTATCTTCTTTGAAAAAAGGCATGAGCGGTTATAATCTGCGCACGTGAAAACCATTATCCTTTAAAGCTGTGAAATCATGTGTAAAAAGTCTTCAACTGTTAAATGTACTGGTGCTATTACAAACGTATTACATTTGCAACAAAAAAGAAATAGAAAGATGGAGTTAAGCTGATTGCTTGAAGCAATCTCAACGAGAAAAATAAATTTTCATTGAGATAAAGTAATTCAGATACCGATGTTTATTGGTGATTTATTGCTTGTTCACCCCTCTTCTATCTCTTTGTCTCTGTCTCTACCCTCCCTCTCTCCCTCTCTCTCTCTATTTCTCTCTCCCTCTCTCTCTTTCTCTCTCTCCCACTCTCTCTCTTTCTCTCCAGCTATCTCTCTTCCTCCCCTCTCCCTCTCTCTCTCTGTTCTAATAACATTTTTTTCTTTAGTGATTTGATTGTTCACACAGATCGTAGGTGTAGACGACATTCTTGAGCGTTTGCGATAAGAAAATTTAGACCCGTTGCTGCTTTCTTTTATTACGTAAAGATTTCATCAAGACCATCTTCAGTTTTCTCAAAGAGAGAAGAAAAGTACTTATCACTCGCATCAATATCAGGTTCAATGCCCAAAGGCAACAAACAAGCAAGAAGTGCAAGCTTCTCAAACGATCGAGAAAACTTCCTCCGTCATGAAACCGTTTTACAACTTTCTAATTTTAGATTTTACTTCGACACCTCTTGCTGTGAGTCGCAATGCTTTAGTTTTTAAAAGTAAAAAACCAACTAAAACGAGCCATGCTCCTTCCTAATCACGGTTTCCTATCTTCCGTGTCTAGTTCCCAACGAGTAGCATCTATAACGGCTATGTTTGAAACGTTAAACTTTTTATGTGTTATCTACGCCATCTAGTACATAAGAGAAACATAATGATTGGTTTTTTATGTCTCTGTACATTGCTTAAGTACACACGTTTATTTTTTATGTCATGAGCTTCTTGTTTTCTCATTTCCTTTGAAAGCGGAGTCATCGAGCTACGCGTTTCGCAAACTGTCAGGAAACATTGTTCATTATCTCCGATTTTTCCTCGCAAAGCAAATCTTTTAGTAGTCTTTAAATATTTGTTTCAACAAGAATGTTAATTGCTTTAAACTGCAGAACTAGAGGATGCTCGAGATCTCTTCCACTCATGAATAGCAAACGATGATTTCTCGGCGACACCGCGTATTATACACCAGCCTCCTATCAGTGCCACAGTTGACGTTTTCAAGAGTCAGCTAACTCCCTTCCGGCCGCTGTCTAGAAAGCCCAATTTACTTGCAAATCTTTGGGATTTTTACACGACGCCTGTCGGCTTGATCTGATCCCCATGTCAGTTATAGGGTTCCTATTGATCGGGCCTGGTTCTGCCATCATTCGCTCGGTCTGGCTCTAATACCAGGACTGGCCCGAGGGGCTGTGGGGTGAGTTCAGTTAGAGAGTTGGGTGATAGAGTCACAAGAATAGCTACAAGTGCCTGTTGCTTCCGCCAGACTTTCTACGCCTGTCTCCACCATCTCTATCGCACAGTTGTCAAGTGTCACAGTTTTTCATGTATGGTATAACACTACGGAAACGAATTACTCACTATTTATGTCTCGCTCTGATAGATTACTTTAGTCAAGAAATATGTCTATTATTAATATTTGTACGTCTCTTACCTTTGAGCGCAAGGACCAGAAGTAGGGGGATGATAAAAGGCTACTGAAAGATTTTTCGAATAATTCGTTACAAAATATCAAATTGTATCTATCTAACAGCTATTATATAATACAATTCATATTTTTTTAAACGGAACTATTTTTGATTTACATGATCAAAGGAACATTTTCTGGGTTTTTTTCCTGAATCAAAGACATGGACATTCTTCTTGAAGTAAATGAAATAAGTTTTGTATCAGTTTGAGTTGATTATACAATCTGTTTGACGTCATTTTTGTTTCTCCCACTCACAAATCTCCCTATCTTATTATTTCTTTTCCCCCCAGCCTCTTTGTCTCTCTTTCTTCTTCTTCTTCTTCTTCTTCTTCTTCTTCTTCTTCTTCTTCTTCTTCTTCTTCTTCTTCTCCTCCTCCTTCTTCTTCTTCTCCCCCTTCTTCTTCTTCGTCGTCATTTTCTTCCTCTTTGCCTTTATTCTCCATTTTATTTTATTTTCATTCTCCTGATGCTTTTTTATTTCATTCTTTTGCCTTTGAGTTTAAATTTTTAAGACCTTCATAATTTTCCCCTCCTTTTTAATCAATCCATTGCCTTGTTTCGAAGTCTTTGTTTTCATTTTCCCTCCGTGAACGTTTGCTCTCATTTTGCTTCGCTAATTTTAGCTGTCTGGTTTCGCTGACAGCATCAATGTTCTTTTCTCTCTGACCTGCAGTTGAACAGATTCTCTGCGAAGCATGTGTACCGCCGGGCTTTGAAGGCATATTATTGCTTTACGCTGCTGTCAATACTCACGCTTAGGAAGAGTTGGAAAGCTAGAGTTACCTTTCCTGCTTTGATGTTGAAAACCTGGACAAAGCTAAGAAGATGTACAGGAGGTTTTGTTTACCTCAAGATGTGAAAAAAATCTTTTTTTTTTTTACTTCATGTTTTAAAGCAATCAGAGTGAATCAGACGCAAGACGCATAGAAAAATTTTGAACAGTGCACTTCAAAATTGCTTAAATTGTAATTAAGCATTTTTATTTCCTTCAAATTGAGATTTCTCAACATATATTTTATTTCATACCAAAGACCCGGATATACGACATTGTTGAAATGAGTTAATATTATAACTGACATAGGGTTTTCAACCCGCATTAATCGTTTCAAACAATAAAAACATGAAGGTTTACTGATTCGAAGATTAATATCGCTGAATCCAATTCTAAAAGAAAAGTTATTAAATGGTTCTTGAATTAAATAGTTGCATGGTTTCTCAAGAACAATGTTTGTAAAAAGATTTTAAGCGTGAAGAGCTAAGAGTTTTCTAACGTAAGTATTGTACAAGTAGGGTCAAGAAAGGTCTCTACATTTCAAACCATCTGTCAGCAAGTAAAAAACAGATGTGGAAATCCAAAGGTTTTGACTATCTGTATACATTCACATTCATTTTGAGGTTTGTAAATAACGTCAGATATTGAAATTTTTTCTACTACAAAAGTTTTTTTATTTAAAACAACAACATCAGCTGTTATCCTATTGAAATGAACAGAGTGATGTTGCTATCAAATACCAAAATCATTGAATTGGGAGAAAAACGGAATACCCACATGGTGAAGAGTGTGTTTTATTCAGCAATCACAACTGATTGCTTTTGTTTGTGTGGGAATTCTAATTTTCAGTATTTACAGTCATGTCTTCGTTTACTTATAGAAGACGACGGAAAAAGAGAGAGAGATTTAGTAGTATCATGACATTTATTTCTAAGAGGTTTGGTTAGGGGAGGGGAAGGGGTGTTAAGAAAAAATGGTGCACGAAAACGAAGGAGGGTGTAAGTGAAATTGCAACCTCGTTAAAAAAAACTCTAGGTTTTCATTCTATTATTTTAACTAGTAATTTCTAATCTAAAATAAACCCATTAGTTGAAGAGAATGGGAGAGCAGAAGGGGCAGAGAGGGTGAGATTAGTGCCTTCTTCAGATTCCTTTATAATGAAAACCGCAGGCATGTGATCGATCCATTAGATCTAGTTTTAAAGGAGATTTGCTATAAGGCTACCCTCTCGATAATTCTGACGTGTGAAAGGTCTGCAGCTCCGTTGAACTCGAGCGAAATAGGAGAGACCAAGAGAAATACATGATAGATATAATTTGAACAGCCTTTTTCTTACAGTTGCATGATTTCTCAAGAGCAATGTTTATAAAAATATTAACCGTGAAGAGCTTCTAACCACAGTATTGTAGAAACGAGGTCATGAAAGGGTTCATATTTAAAACCACCTGACAGCCATAGAAAAACAGATGCAGTCATATTTATTTGAAGATTTGCCAACAACGACAAATGAAGAAATTTTTCCTATCAGGAAATTTTTATCGTTTAGAAATACAATAACATTGTTCTCTGCGTTTTCTCATTCCTATTTCTAAAGTTATTACTATTTCCTAAAAACTAAACTTTTTTTTTAAACGTGTCAAATTTTGAGTTTATACTCATTAACTTATAAATATTAAACGCAACGTAAATTTTTGCATCATAGCTTTATGTCGTTTCTTTTTTACATTTGTAAACGATGATGCTGGTGTTGTTATTGCTGTTGTCTTCTTTTTTTAAATTTTCTTTTCCTCCTTCCTCTTTTCATTAAGTCATCGTCAAGAAAATACAAAATATAGAGAGGGCAGGAAATACAAGGAAAAAGATTTAGATGATAAAAAGACGATGAAAAAAAATAAACCATTTCACGACGATGAAAAAAAAAACAACATTTCACAAAAAGGAGGGTCCCCATTTATGGAACAGACTGAACGGTGATCTGTGGGAAGCCATTAGCAGCTGATGGCAAGCAATCCCGCAGGAGGCCGCAACACTGACAAAACTTGTCCGCCTCGGTTTACTCTGACATTAGAGAGTTTGTTTAGGTCAGAGCTTTCCCAAAAAGCCGAACTCTCCTTAGGGGTTTTAGGTCTAGCGTATGTAGCATTGGAAAACCTGTACTCAAAGATCGAAGCCGTTTTGAAAGGACTTAGGTCTATAGTAGTCAACGAGGCAATAATTCTGACATCTAATACTTGTTTTCCATTTTTGTTTTCAAAGAGAATGGAACAGATAAGTGAAACCGCATATATATAAATGGTAGCTTCAGTATTGTAGAAACGAGATCATGAAATGCTGTATAATTAAAACCATCTGAGAGCCAGAGAAAAACAGATGAAGTCATATTTATTTAAAGATTTGTCAACAACGAAAAATAAAGAAATTTTTCCTATCAGGACATTATTATCACTTAGAAAATACACTAACATAATATTATTTTCTGCGTTATCACTTGCCTATTTTTTAAAGTCATTAGGCCTACTATTTCCTAAAAACTAAGCTTTTTTTAAAACTTGACAAATTTTGAGTTTATACTCATTAACTTATAAATATTAAACGTAGCGTAAATTATATACATCATAACTTTACGTCGTTTTTTATACCATTTTTCATGATGATCGTGGTGTTGTTGTTATTGCTGCTGTCGTCGTCTTCTTTTTTATTAATTTCTTTTCCTCCTTCCTCTTTTCATTGCATCATCATTAAGAAAATACAGAATATAGAGAGGGCAGGAAATACAAGGAAAAAGATTTAGATGATAAAAAGAAGATAAAATAAACCATTTCACGACGATGACAAAAAAAAAAACATTTCACAAAAAGGAGGGCCCCCTTTTATGGGACAGACTGAAGGTGATCTGTGGGAAGCCATTAGTAGCTGATGGCAAGCCATCCCGCAGGATGCCGCAACACTGACAAAACCTGTCCGCCTCGGTTTACTCTGACATTAGAGAGTTTGTTTAGGTCAGAGCTTTCCCAAAAAGCCGAACTCTCCTAGGGGGGTTTAGGTTTAGCGTATGTAGCATTGGAAAACCTGTATTAAAAGATCGAAGTCGTTTTGAAAGGAGCTAGGTTAATAGTAGTCAACGAGTCAATAATTCTGACATCTAATACTTGTTTTCCATTTTTGTTTTCAAAGAGAATGGAACAGATAAGTGAAACCTCATATACATAAATGGTATTCAAAAAGTAGCTGCGAATGCAGATAGAGGATCATTCAAAAATAAAAGTTGGTTGAACATTACATTTTAGTAGTCTTTGGTTGCTCAGAGAGTTTAACTTTGTAGTTAAACTGCATTGCGATGAGTTTATTGTCACATGAAAGAGTTTGATGTATGTTAGACGAAGAACTTCATAAAATGTTAGTATAACTTTAACTCTTTTTAATATTTGAAAACTTTTCCATTTTCAGGAAAATTGAGATGGAGCCATTAAAAAATACCCGCATGACTGGTCAGCCGTAATCTCTCAGATCCACCATCTTTACATCTTTCAGTCCAGGAGAGCTTGTTTTGGGTGAGCCAAAACATCTCAAACATCTGCCATTTCACTTACACCCTCCTTTATTTTCGTGTACCATTTTTTCTTAACACCCCTTCCCCTCCCCTAACCGAACCTCTTAGAATACATTTTTTCATGGTGATCGTGGTGTTGTTATTGCTGCTGTCGTCGTCTTCTTTTTTTTCATTTTCTTTTCCTCCTTCCTCTTTTCGTCTAGTCATCATCAAGAAAATACAGAATATAGAGAGGGCAAGAAAAACAAGGAAAAAGATTTAGATGATAAAAAGACGATGAAATAAACCATTTCACGACGATGACAAAAAAAATTTCACAAAAAGGAGGGTCCCCATTTATGGAACAGACTGAAGGTGATCTGTGGGAAGCCATTAGCAGCTGATGGCAAGCAATCCCACAGGAGGCCGCAACACTGACAAAACTTGTCCACCACGGTTTACTCTGACATTAGAGAGTTTGTTTAGGTCAGAGCTTTCCCAAAAAGCCGAACTCTCCTGGGGGGTTTTAGGTCTAGCGTATGTAGCATTGGAAAACCTGTACTAAAAGATCGAAGCCGTTTTGAAAGGACTTAGGTCTATAGTAGTCAATGAGGCAATAATTCGGACATCTAATACTTGTTTTCCATTTTTGTTTTCAAAGAGAATGGAACAGATAAGTGAAACCGCATATATATAAATGTTATTTAAATAGTTACTGCGAATGCAGATAGAGGATCATTCAAAGATAAAAGTTGGTGGAACATTACATTTTAGTAGTCTTTGGTTGCTCAGAGAGTTTAATTTTGTAGTTAAACTGCATTGCGAAGAGTTTATTGTCACATGAAAGAGTTTGATGTATGTTAGACATAGAATTTCATAAAATGCTATTGCTACTTTTACCAAATGATAGTTTTATTATAAAAAAAATTATTAGAAAATGTTTCCATTTTCTTTCAGAAAAATTGAGATGGAGCCATTAAAAAATACATGCATGACTGGTCAGCCGTAATCTCTCAAATCCACTATTTTCACTCCTTTCTGTCCAGAGAGCTTGTTTTGGGTGGGCCACAAGAATGCGAAGTAGGCATGTCAAATCAGCCATTACATTCTTGTGTAAAGCTAATCAAATGAAGTGACTTAAACTAGTTAGAAGGGCCTGTGATGTCATTACCCTTGCTCTGTTTCAGTTACATGAGCTTAACTTTGACCCATTATTCAAAATTTCACTTTCCCTATTCCCATGTGTGTGTGTGTCTCTC
>BMAT01011421.1:241488-252948 GCA_019649035.1 Elysia marginata
TGTAGATGTTATTGTGCTGTTTCTTTTTAGCGTTGTTTTATATGTAAAACATAATGATGCAAAATGCAAACACTGCGCGCTTGAATAGCATTAGCCTTCAGTGAACGAAAAATGTTCAATTTTAATATCAATTTCTTTTCTCTTTATTAGTTTAAGTTATTTTATAAGCATGACGTACTATAAATAAAATGGGAAAATTGTTCACGAGAAACAAAATAAACTATTTCGAGGAACTCATTAGGTAGTCATACGAAATACAAACATCCCGTCGCGCGGCTATTTCCTACTGGACTGTTTTATTGGCACCCTAACTCGGGAGGCCCGGACAAGGTCAATTTTTCGGTCACCCATCAAACCCAGCCGGCGCGCCACACGGGCACATAGATCTACAGGCCTGGGCTGGGGCTGGCTGGTGGGGGGTGAACAAGGTCTGGGGGGTGTATTCTCCTCATGAAACAGTGGACGGTGCTGCGTGTGGCCAGGACTTCCGGTCAGTAGTCTCGTTAGGCCGGGAGGTAAACAGGACATAGAAAGCTAGAATGGGCTTAGACAGAGGAAAGAGGGTTGAGTTGGGGCAAAGTCGGAGTAGAAAGAGGCACAGAATGGGAGAGGAAGGGAGAGGGGGGAAAACAGGAAAAATGTGCATGAGTAAAAAAAAAAACAAGAGAAAAAATGTAAAGAAGAAGGACAGAGGCTCATTAACGAATGAACAAAAAGGCGGAAGGGAAAAAAACCCAAGATGCTATGGGGAGAAATGGGTAGGGGAGGTGTGGGTCTATAGTCGACCATGCCCGAGGTTGAGCGTTGGTAGATGTTCAGCTAAGAGTAGCCACCAGGGGGGTGATGTTGAGTAAACATGGTGCTATACTGCCTCTGTCTGCCCCGCTCTCAACACAACCGACGGTCAATGCACGCCCGCTCGTGGCGGTCATTAATGTTAATTGCTCTGTCATGATTGATTGTACAGCCGGAGGCAGAAAATTGCAGAATGAACGACTGCAAGGCACGGGATTCAGAGAGATTTGAGATATTGTCATAGGAGCTTAGAGTCCGTTTTAAAGGGAAAACAATCCAACGGCCGATAATGCCTTGAAACATCGGAAAGACACATTTAAAAAGGAAAATGAGACGAGGCGTTAAAAGTCATTATATTACATTTTGTATGAACTAGTACCCTCTGCAATAATTAAGGAATAAAGATTATATAATCGATAAAAAGCCATGGAGAGGTATAATGATTTCTTTTTTTCATTTTCAGCTGCCGTATAGTAATTTGATTTTGGTATATTTTTTCTTATCCAATCAAGAAAGTATTTCTTCACTTCTTATGAATAGTCGAAAAATCTATACTCGTAATGGAATTCTAAAAAGTAGGAAAAATAATGTAAGTTAACGAAAATTTGGAAAGAAAAATGCATGGCAAAAAAAAGAAAATGCGGTTTGCCAATTGTCTTACTTAAACAAAAAACAAGTGCCTTATTCAATCCTAAAACAATTATATTTTTATTAGAACTGCTACCACAAAGGCCACAACGATTCTACTACTACTACTACTACTACTACTACTACTACTACTACTTCTACTACTAATACTACTACGACTACTACTACTAATGCTACTATTACTACTATTACTACTACCACTACTTCTGCTACCACTACTGTTGTTGCTGCTACTGCTGCTACCACTACTACTGCTATTATCACTACTACTACTATTACTACTACTACTACTACTATTACAAATAATAATAATAAAAAAACTCTAAATTTGGAAGTGTGGTGGATGATTTCATAATTTTTATTTCGCAATCAAAATTCAATCTGGGAAAGGTCTTTTTCATCATCTAAAATCTAAATACTCTCCAAGCTCTAAATTTGAAGCCTAGATGTCTAGGTGGTTTTAATTGACATTTAAAATCTGAATACTCTCCAAGCTCCAGATTTGAAACCTAACCATTGTTAAATTTCCAATGCTTTCTTCCCTCACATGCCAGTCACAACTGCCATCATGTCCTTCAGATTGTCTAAATCATCAGAGCACCGTTGGCTCAGTCAGTTAAAGTTTCGTGCTATTAATTTATCTTCAAGCCCATGTGCATGAATGTGAAGGGTTCGATTCCCACCTTCGCCAACTTTTTTAATATCCCAAAAAAATGCGCTAGTCTTTTTTTTTTATAGAATTAACTTAGTTATATAGTTTAATGTATTTTTTATCAACGCCTTATCATGTCTCCGCAACCAGTCTCAATCAATTGGATGTCACGTTTTCACCTTTACTTAAACCGTCTTTGATTACTACATATTCGCAGGTATTTAACTAGTAAAAATAATAATGATGATGTTAACGATAATCAAACTAATGAAAATGATAATGATGGTGATTATGAGGTTGATACTGATGATCATCATCATAATGATTGTAATAATAATAATAATAATAATAATAATATTTCATAAAAATTACTATCATTAATTTTGTTATTATATATATATCAATGTAACTATTGTATAATTATGATCACTTCTTTTTATTATTATTATCATTATTATTATTATTATTATTATTATTATTATTATTATTATTATTTTTATTATATCATTATACTTCTACTATTACTACTACTTTCATTATTATTATTATTATTATTATTATTATTATTATCATCATCATCGAGTTTGTCTTAACAATGTGCATCATTACTTCTAAGATGAAGAAAAAGACAAATGATACTGCTGCAGTATTTATGTTTTCATTACGACTGCGTAACTATAAAACCTCTTGCTTGCTTTAGATAAAGAAAATTAAAACTGTACTATGGAGATTGCATAAAAACAAAAATGTAATTGAAATCTCATGTCCAAAACCTAACTAATCATTGTTTTGAATACTAATAGGTTTTTTTTTGTTTCTATGGACCGCAATTTTATCGTAATACCAGTTTTAGAAAACTGATATACTTTTTATTACAACTTATTTTACTGATGTGACGGTTGGTATGTTGAAGACTTTGTCACGAGCGTTTTCGTCATAATTTTTAGAGTAAAGACGTCTCTAACTTTTTTTTTTCTACATTCCAAATCTAAGCATAACAAAGCTGAATTCTGTAAATTGAATTTTAGTTTTGATTTAAATCTTTAATATTCTGTGCATTAAAACTAAAAAAAAAACAAATTTTATGAGAAAAACTTACACCTGGTCATAAGAAAGGTTTGTTCTAACGTGCGGTATAGCAACTACATGCATATATCAATTGTCGCCCAGGCACAAAAGAAACAATTGTACGAAAGGGAAAACTAGGATTAGCTACGTGTGTCATTTGCTACGATTCGAGGATTGGCTAGGTGTGTCATTTGCTAAGTTTCGAGGATTGGCTAGGTGTGTCATTTGCTAAGATTCGAGGATTGGCTACGTGTGTCATTTGCTACGATTCGAGGATTGGCTACGTGTGTCCTTTGCTACGATTCTAGGATTGGCTACGTGGGTCCTTTGCTACGATTCTAGGATTAGCTAGGTATGTCATTTGCTAAGATTCGAGGATTGGCTACGTGTGTCCTTTGCCACGATTCTAGGATTAGCTAGGTGTGTCATTTGCCACGATTCGAGGATTAGCTACGTGTGTCCTTTGCTACGATTCGAGGATTAGCTACGTGTGTCCTTTGTTACGATTGGAGGATTAGCTACGTGTGTCCTTTGCTACGATTGGAGGATTAGCTACGTGTGTCCTTTGTTACGATTGGAGGATTAGCTAGGTGTGTCCTTTGCTACGATTCGAGGATTAGCTACGTGTGTCCTTTGCTGCGATTCGAGGATTAGTTAGTGTGTCCTTTGCTACGATTGGAGGATTAGCTGGGAGTATCATGTGCTAAGATTTGAGGATTAGCTACGTGTGTCCTTTGCTACAATTCGAGATATGTGTCATTTGCAACTATAAATTTGAACATTATATTAAATAAAATCTATATTTGTGCTTTTCTAAAATTTCAGCTAAATAGCAGGTCCCAAGGAAGTTTCTTTATGCTTTAAAGAAATCTTAAACTTTTTTTTTTAACTTACTTAGGCCTAGATCAAAGATTTCACATAGTTTACGAGTATGTTTTACATGGACAATTTAAGAAACTTGGTTCACCGAATATCTACGCCGCGAGATTATAATCACATCTGACAGTTTCCTCTACATCCTAAACAAATGATGGTACTGCTTCCATGATGATGGGAACTAGATTAGTGATGAAGAAGGGCAAACGTTTAGAGAGAAGATTTTTTCTCTTTTTTTATCTAAAGATTATTAAATTAACAGGATAGCCTTGAAATTTAGCATCGTTCTTTTCCTTTGATGTTTTTTTTTTTTAGGAAAAGCAGTTCTAAGTTCGTGGTGGCGGAAGGAGCGATTTATTTCATGACTTTTTGTCGAAAGTAAGCAATGTTTACCTAAATAATATTTTGCCTCGAATAACAAAATAAATGTGATTTGAGCTCTGCCCTTCGCTGAGTTCTCTGAAAGTTTAGAATTGCAAGACAAGCGATGCTATAGAAATCACTGCCCACAGTTCGAGGAAAACGAGTCTGAATTTTTTTCTTCTTATCGTTACAATAAAAAACATTGCGATCGATTCATGACGTGTGGGGTGAACCCGTTTCAAAACTAGTTTGAGCTTTCACGATCAAGCACTCTCTGCCGATGATTCTGTTGCGTGCGATTTGCACCTCTTGAATTATGCATTCTATCCAACTATTTACACAAGATATGAAAAGGGCGTCAGTTGTACGGAAAATTCCTCTTTTATAGGGGAAATTGTTATTTGTAATGTGTTGTCCCGTTTATGGGGCATCCCTATTATTATTCATTGGTTTACTGTATAGTTTTGTTTGTTTTGTTCATGTTTTTTTTTTCTCATTTCATAACATTTTTCACCTACCCTAATTTTATTCTTTGGTTCCTGTGTTAATATTATGTTCAATTTAGAAGCTGGTTGCTTTCAAATGTGAAATCTTTTTTCGCCATTTGGATGTAGATATCTAGATCTAATTTAATAATTTCAATATTTTCTTTATCTTCTTCACTTTTTCCACTTATAAGCTTTTTGCTTATTTTTCTTTATCTGTTTATATACATAATGTATACTCCACCCTTTAAATTAATTATCAAAACTATTTATCTTTGGTGTTCACATGTCAACAGTCACAATCTTTTACCAACAATGATACAAATTTATGATCATGTTATCTATAGAAGTGCCTGTGACAAAAGGTCGTGTGACGTGTTGCGAGTGATGTCATGTCAGGCTTTGAGGTTAAATAAAATGTTTCAGGAGTAATATGATGTCAAATCATCCTGCTTGAAATATGTAAATATGTTTTGAACACAAATAATTTGTACAGAACATAATATTGAGAGCACAAAACCCATTATGTCGTGAGTGATTCTGACATAAAAATTCACATTTTTTGAATCACGAGTGATTCTGACATGAATTTCAAAAAGTGGGAACTTAGAACTGATGATGCAAGTCTTGAGAGTATCTATGATACTTTAGTTTTGACATCAATAAATACAAAATCCACTGCTTTCTGTTAGAACTATTAGAATTAAATGGGATCTTTTCAAAATTAATATGAAATATTCACTGAGTAAAATAATTCTGCACCAAAAAGTTGTCTTTTACGCAAAACGACCTTTTGTTACAGCGAGATATGTCTTTCTATATACCTCAAATTGCCTATATGGTGACCTAAAAGATGAACTTGAGTTGTGTGAATAAAACATGACATGTCGATCATCGAATGACCGTAGAATCTTCGTTCTTCCAAATTAGCATATAAAATGTTATCAGAAGGATCTTTTTCACATCTTAGTCCAAAAATCTCGAACTCTCTACCTAAAGAAATATGTAATATTGAGGGCGAGGGCTTATTCAAAAGAAAACTTAGACACCGCCTTTTTTCAAAGGCATTTTCAATGAATGCATAGTAAGCTAAACTATACCATATAACCATGTAGCATGGGTTTTTTTTTTTAGAAAGGGTTTTATCCTTTTTTCTTACATTCAGGAAATTCGTTATGAAATGATGTCTATGTAAAAATGGTCTCAAAGTATATGTGCATTTTACTGATGAGCCTGCTAAGTTTATTGTAAACATGTGCTTTTTTATAGATGTAAATATTTAAACAATGTTATTATCAAACTTTTTAGACCTTTTTTCTGCAATATAACACTGAAATTGTTATGTAATATGCGGTATGGATGGACTAATGGAGAGAGTGTAGAGCAACTTAATAATGTGGTGGCTTGCGCTACATAAGAATTACATATATTATAATTATAATGATAATAATAATAATAATAATAATAATAATAATAATAATAATAATAATAATTATTATTATTATTATTAAAATAATCATAATGATCATAATAATTATTGTAATAATAATGATGATAATAATAATGATAATAATAAAATAATAATAATAATAAATAATAATAATGATGATAATAATAATGATGATGATGATGATGATGGTGATGATGATTATGATGATTATGATGGTGATGATGATGATGATGATAATAATGTTATTATTATAGGCCTATTATTAATATTTTATTATTATTATTAATATTTTATTATTATTATTATTATTATTATTATTATAGGCCTATTATTAATATTTTATTATTATTATTATTATTATTATTATTATTATTATTATTATTGAAAAAAACACATTAGCGTTCTATGGATTGAAGAGTCGGCAGAACAAAATCCAGACAACACTCTAGTGGACTGACATAAATAAGAATTTATGGAAAATTTCAAGGTAGATTAGCAGAACGGTGTACACATACAGACATAGATCTAAACTTGGCACTGTATAGACCGACATCATTCGCACTAAGGATCCGAGAACAGTGAGAGGTGGGAAGAGGGACGGAGAGAGATGTGCACTGTTATGAAGCAAACATACATGTAGGAGTTAGTAATATCAAATACTCGCTAATTTTTAAAAGTAACACTTACACGGCAACAATGCATTTTTTCATGAAGACTATGAGATTTTTTTTCAAGTTTTGTCAATACAAGTGAAATCCTAACAAATCTGAAACTTTAAGAACACAGAGTTTGAAAAGACTTGGAAAATAGGAGCGAAGGGAATGTATCTATTTCCAGATCTATATTTATCGTGTGAGCAACATGAGCACTTGAAATCGTTTTGATCTGCTTTATTATGAGGCCAAAGTTAGCAAGAAAAACTACTTTACTTACTTTCTAAAGACTGCTAAAAATTTGACAAAGCACCATTGAAACGATAAAAAAACTAAACTCTTTAAGACCCGGTAGGTAAAATTCTGTTTGCGTGAAAAAAAAAGATAATGATTTAAACTTTAAACTGTTCATGAGAAATTTTGTTGTCCTGTCTGAAGGCTAATGCAAGAAGTAGATGAGTTCATCACATTTTGGGGTCTGGTGGTCAAAGACAAAAAGCCACTTTTTTACTTATTGTATTAAGCTTTTGCCAAAGCAACATATACAAAAAATAAAACGTTTGTTCATCTTCTCTATTGTTTTTTGTAGAAGTTCTTAACTCTTTGATTTAATATCTCCTAAATCGGACAGATTTTTTATTTAAACGGAGCGATTGCCAAGGTGAAGCAAGTTTATGCAAGCGAAAACGAAATAATGGGGACTACAGAAGATAATTGTAAAACTGACCCATGAAACAGGAATTTTCAGCTCAAAACACATTGAAGTAGAATGTCAGCAATCTTTTTTGCTCGAAATTGAAGAGATAAAGGCAATACGTATCCTGGTGAATTTCTTTCATGAGATCGTACAATAAGAAAAAATACTTTAAGTGAGAAATCAGAAAAAAAAGTCTGGTAAAAAACCGTGACTTGTGCTAGAGTTATCGGTATGAAATGTACAGATATCATTTGAAAGATCCTACAAACTTTTCTTAAGATTGGACATATGATTTTAATGCAGCGGTCGTAATTTTAAACTTTTAACAGGAAGCAAAATTAAACCGTAACATAAGTAAGCAGCTGATTTTAATGAAATAAGAACGTTGAAATTTTTCTTGTATGGAAAACCCTTCCTTTCGACAGATAGGACTCGCGGAACTTACTCAAATCTTAATTCAGTAAGTCTCATATTCGCGATGAAAGCTTTTGAGTTCAAAATTATTGTAGAGGTTGGTTGGAGTATAACACAGGTCAAAATTCATGAAACGACCAATTTTGAAAAAAAAAATTCTGGATGCCTTGCCTTTGTTTCTTCTCAGTTTTTCTTGTAATGCCTTTTACTCTTGATTTTATCATTTCTAAACGACCGGCCCTATCTATTCGTCGCTTCCATTTATAACGTCTAGCGTTTTCAAATTAGATTTATGCAAAAGTTAAACAAGATAGATTACGTATAAGCATGAGTAATAGTATAACTAATCCTCCAAAATGTTAGCATTAAACTATGATGAAAAGCGTCAAAATGTTGAAATTATTTTTAAAAAAAGGATTCATCAGAGATTGAGAGTCTTCACTGTTAAAATGGCAAAAGAGATTATTATTTCTTTAAAATCTTAGATATGTAACAATTTTTTCAAAAATGAACATTGTTCGTTTCTTCGTATCTTTTTTTTTTTTCTTTCATGCCAATATTTTGAAAGCATAGACAGTTAGATCTACCTTCTTCTGCTAAAAATGTCTAGATATTGGAAAAGGCCATGAGAAATAAAAAGATCTGAAAATTCTGCTGATAAAATACACCACCTTAAAAAACAGACAGCTGTGTAGACCTCGGTGATAGAAACGTTTAGTTTATATACGGTAGTCATTTTTTTCTGTCAGGCAGTCTTTTCCTAAAGAACTTAAAGATGTCAATATTTCCTTGTTGCTCTTGATCATAAGTTTTGAAAACTATTCGTTCAAGGGGGAACGCCTCAAAGCATAATAGATCTAAATTTTATAAAACGAAAACTTTTAATGTGCTGTTTTTTTTCTATTCTAAATATTTAAAAATTGAGATTTTAATTAACGGTGTTAAAGTAGAGTTAATAACCAGTTTTGATTTTTAAAAATACGGACAGGGAAGCAATGAAAGGACTCAATCATTGTAGCACCGTATAAAAGGAAATGAGATTTGGGCCCCTGCAGTCTAGCTAACGGATTATCAGACTGCTCAGCTTTTCACAAATCGGTTCTTTAATATTTTATGGCACAGAAACTCTTTTAAACAAGATTGGTCAGAACTGCAAAACAGTCAGGAAACAACATAGAAATATTAATATTTGCATTAATGTATAAGGTAATAATTATATTTATTTTAAAAAAATACCTCCCCCTTCCGAAAACTACGGTTTTCAAGGCTGCTAGTGCCGAGATGATGAAGAACAATACAACGATATTTCACTTAGTAGTAGCACTAGATGCAGCTGCAACAGCAGCAGCAGCAGCAGTAGTAGTAGTAGTAGTAGTAGTAGTAGTAGTAGTAGTAGTAGTTGTAGTAGTAGTAGTAGTAGTAGTACTAGCTTTTGTTGTTCTTTCACGTTATTCTTAATAGTAATGATAATGATTATAATGACAACGGTAAAAATGATGATGATGATGATGATGATGATGATGATGATGATGATGATGATGATGATGATGATGATGATGATGATGATGATGATGATGATGATGATGATGATGATGATGATGATGATAATATCGATAGTTGTGGTGAAGTTGGTAGCGTCTTTTGAATGTAAGCTTCTTATAATGGTTACAACTTTACAAGAAAAAAACCCACACTATGATATGACTCGCCTCCAGTGTGAAGGACTCGGAAGTCGCAATTTTCACGTACAAATGCGCTGCTGTTTTAGACAATAAATTTTTGTAAGCCTCAAAACTTTAAAAGTTTCATAAGAGTATGAATTTTTTGTGGAAAGTTATCAAAAGTTTTGTTCAAAAAAGTTTAGAGGGAAAGAAGAAAAAATTAGATCTTTTTAGAGCTTTTTCTCCAAAAAAAGGACTTTCCGACTTCCGACTCATTTCCCCTGAAAGCGAGACATGTGATCTAGTAGCATACTAGTTTACTCACCCTTTAGGTCTTGTGTCAGGGATACTCCTGTTAAGAGGTATGGCATCACTGGCAGTTACATTGTATGAGTAAAAATCAAATCCATCGTTTATTAAAACTCCAGAGACATTCCAGCTAGCTTGTTCCTTGCCTTGCTCTATCTTTGAATCCACTTGACCCCTTGATCCCTGTCTTCTGGACGTCTCTTTTTTAAAGGCGTCCGATTGTGCTCCATTGGAGGATAAATGACGAGACGTGTCATTAATCCCGTCCATTCTGACAAATAAGTTAGCGCCATAAAGTGGATATCTCTTTTTACCCTGACGGCCGGGCGTCTGAGAGAAACCCGAGAAAGGCTTCTGGCCGCTCGTGGTGTCAGAGGTCAGGCTAGAACCACGTACTGAGCTGGCGCGACCGGTTTCAACTGGTTGTTCCATCCCCGGGGGATAGAGCCTGTCTCCCATTGAGTCCTGGGCGTCATTGTATCTTTGACGTTGGCGTGTGATGGAATGGCCAAGATTTATTTCCGAATTGACGCCGTCGACAGCGGGGCGAAGCGCCTGTCTGTTGCGTTCAGATTGACCAGCGTGTTCGATGTTTTGTTGCTGCGTGGATGGTTGAAATGAATCGGAGTCAGTGGAGAGAAGCTCGGTGTTCTCACCCTCTGAGGGTTTCAAACTGTTTACAATGGCGCTCTCTCCGTGTTTTGTTTCACTCACGACAACGACAGCTCGCCTAGGTTTAACAATCGGTAACGTAGGATATCGGTTATTTTTTGTTCCCACAGCTCGCCTGGGAGTGCTCGAATGAAGAATCGAGTCGGCATTGTATACTTCGATCTTTCGAGTACATGGAGCTCTTGATGAATCATATGGATTAGCTGAATGTCTATTGATTTCCCGGGTTCCCTTGAGACCATCATAAAAGTGGCCCCCTTGGTTGTGGTGATCTTTGTTTGAACCAGAGGGCCAATGACTGCTAGATTTTTTCACCGTCTGTAATCTCTGATCTATCAAATTTTTGTATAGCTGCAGAAACACTACCGGAGTTACAGTTTCTTGAAGCACATTATTTAAAGGTGGTAAACTTGTATGTACGATGCCAAGGGGGAGTTTATTCTCATCATGGAAAGTAGGTTTGTCAGAGCTTGGCATTTCAAAATTTGGCTTTCCGTGTGTTTGTGGAGGACAGTCTTGTTCGGGAATGTCGTCGCCTTCTCTTCTATCGGCGGCCTTGAGGGAACCACCAGTGTTTTGACGTCTTTCTTCCTTGGGGGACAAATTAGACGGGGAATTACCAAGTTTCTGGCACGGTGCTTGTCGGCTTGATTTGATCTCCGAGATAAGGATGGGGCCATTATTGATCACATGTTGTCTGACTCCTCGACCCTGGGG
>BMAT01011430.1:27778-46798 GCA_019649035.1 Elysia marginata
CTACTACTACTACGACTACTACTACTACTCCAGGTACTATTAGTATTACTACTACTGATACTACAATTACTACTATATTTACTACTACTACTACTACTACTACTACTACTACTACTTACTACTACTCCTGCTACTATTACTACTACTGCTACTACCACTACTACTGCTCTACTATTGCTGCTACTACTACTACTACTACTACTACTACTACTACCACCACTACTACTACTACTACTACTACTACTACTACTACTACTACTACTACTACTACTACTACTACTACTTTGCAAGAGGTCGGAATGCGGTAAAAAAGGATATACCTGACAGCCTAACAAACCCGCACTTCATTTTAAAAGTATGTTGGAAAAAAAGTTCCAATCTTTATGGAAAATATCTGAGAGATATTTCAAGTTTTTTTAATACTAAAAATTAGGTTTCCATATGAAGTCTGTAAGTTTATGTTTGGTGTCTGGGCTCGATAAAAATGATCAATACAATAAACAGTGGAAAAACGGCAATGGACAAACTTAACGAGAGAAAATTCAAGATAAAGAGAGTTGGAGCGACATAGATAGATAGATAGCTAGACAGATAGATAAATAGAGAGCGGGGGATATAGTGGGCAGAGAGAAAGAGAGAAATGGAGGAGAACAAGAGGTAGGAGGAGAAGAGAGAGTGAAAGAGAGAGAGAGAGAAAGAGAGAGGGACTAAGAGAGAACGGGAGGAGGATAGGGAGAGTGAGAGGTGAGAGAGGGAAAGAAAAGATAGATAGATAGAGAGAGAACGAGCTTTGCGATTAAAAAACATGTGGTCTTGCAATCTTTGTTACGTGTTTTTACTTACGTCTACATTTTGTTGTTTGGTCTCTCTCTCCCTCTCTCTCTCACACACAATTCGTTCACCGTGGTCCCATTCCATGCATGCTAAGCAGCTCACCTCTCTCGCTTTGTTTCCCTGTTTTTCACTTGAGCTAATCGGGTGGGAGTCTAATACAGGATGCCATCACAAAGTTTGCGGATCTATTTTATGTATCGGCTAACTCGTTATCTGTTGTTATTGTGGCTTTTTTTTGCCCATTGATATCTTCCTGTAAATCCTCTATCAAATTGTCCTTTTCTTGCTGCTGTTGCTACACCGTTTGGTATCGATTGTCTTTATTGGGTCTGCAGTCTCATATAACTGTATGGGTTTCCTTCGAAAATAGGATATTCAGTTAAAAAAGAAAATGAAAACTCAGAATACATTATACTAGGTATTGAACAGAAACAAAAAAGTGTAATCATTAGGGCAAAATCTTCTTACCACATTTTGCACAGTATAGTGCAATGACCCTATATGCTGAAACATAACTGCCTGATCACAATTTAAAAAAAAATAGCAAGTTAATACGTTGAGCCGGCTTAAACGTTTAATTACACTGACAACGAGATAGCTTAAAACAAAAAAAAAACTTTTTTTGATTAAGAGACAACGCTGTCCTTCATAGTATTGTACTAGTTGATAAACGTCTAACACATTTTAATGATTTAAAGGCCAAACGGGAATAGATCTAAAAAAAGTTGGGAAAGATGAGGACAGTGACTGAAACAAACAAACGAACAAGCAAACAAACAAAAAACAAAAAAAAAACAACCGAACAACAAACGACGAGGTACATAGCTTTCCTTTTAAAACATTTAATTCTAAACATTAAGAATTCCTACATTAAGGTTTTGAGCTGAAACGCGTAAAAACCGTGGTATGGTAATGAGATAAAAAGTAAAGCATGACGAAGGAAAAATACCAACCAAAGAAACTTGAGAAAAACAAAAACGCTATAGTTTGAAAACTCGCCATCTCAGAATCTACCAAAATGTTTTGTATTAGAATTTTTTTTTGCTGGGGTCTTTTTCTCCGTCTTAGAATACATTTTTGGTAATCCAAAACCTGAGATACTATTGAAATTGAAAGTCCAAGTTTGAGAAATGTTGTAAAATCTTGAGAGAGCTCTGTTTGTATAAGAAGCGAGTTGGCGTTGTCTAAGATGATAATAAAACGCACTAGATCTAGTGATTGTTTGGGAGATTAATGCAACAAACTGCCGAGTCTAAGGCTGCAGGCATTTATTGATGAAATAGATCATATTTAAGCAATATAAAATCACTATTGATCAAGTGACTATAGCCCTGTAATACTGTCTGCTATCGAAGGGTCAAGTTTAATGTAATGTCGTATATTTCGCCAACTCCTCCGGTAGTTTCCGTCTTTATTATATCCTCGCATTGCGACCAAATATGATTGCCATTGACCAATCTGTTCAAACACCCACTTTTCTTGTTCTCTAGGGAGGTAAGGTTTTCAGTCACTGTATTTATGACCACTAAGCCCTTGATTGACATGCGAGCTGGGAAGGCTTTTATGGCATAGGGATATGGGGTGTTTTTCACGCCCCTTCTTGCGGCCCCTTGCGGCTTCAGAAACCTAGATCAGTCACGAAGAAATTAGGCTGTCCTAACGTGAAATTTGATCTTTGTTTTATGTGTGAGGCATAAATAAATAGGAACGCCAGAAAGAAAAAAAAAGATGGAAGTAGTTGAGTGGATAGATAGATAATTGGATTGATAGATCGGTAGATAGATAAATTGACATGTAGATGAATAAAATATAACATATATAGGGATTTGGTATTAATAAAACAGAGCGAGAGACACATAGCGAGAGAAAAGTATGGAACACAGAGATAAATAGATAGATGAATAGCTAGAGAGGAAGAGAGGAAAGAGAAAGAGAGAGCAATAGAGAGAGAAAGAGAGAGAAAGAGAGAGAGAGAAAAAGAGAGAAAGAGAGAGAGAGAGAGAGAGAGAGAGAGAGAGAGAGAGAGAGAGAGAAAGAGACAAAGAGACAGACAGACAGACAGACATATAGACAAAAAGAGAGAGACAAAGAAAGTGAGAGAGAGAGAAAGAGAGAGAGAAAGAGAGAGAGAGGGAGAGAGAAGAACATGGCCTTGACATAGAATTATGAACAGTCATGCATGTGTAATTACAAGGAAATTATGTGATAACAAATGGAGAGTTCTCAAGATGAGGCAAAGTGGGAAACTTCTCTCAATGATCTGGGGAAACTTCTCTTAATGATCTGGGGAAACTTCTCGTAATGATCTATCATCTTTGACTCAAATTTGGCTCTGACCTGAAGAGCTTATAATATATGTATCGAAGCATCACAAAGAAACTTTATCCTCCTAGCACCAGAAGACTGTAAAATATGCTGAATAACTTAATTTTTTCAAACTATAGAGCTTTAGACATTGTATGTTAGCAAACACACGCAAAGTATTTTTCAATTCTTAACTCATAAAAGTTTTAATTGGGAAATCATCGTATTAATAGGGTGCCCTATATCTTTTTAACACACTTAGGTTTTCTTTGTGAATTTTCGGCCTACCTATTTTTGTCTTGAAAGATAAACGCCGAAAGATTCGCATCATATTACTTTTACGCCGAAATAGCTCATTTCATATTTTAAAATAATAAGAATTTGTGAAGCAGGAAACAAAAGAGATAACAGACTTAGTTTTAGCAACAGAAGAGACGAAAGACAGAACAAACAATATACTACTCTTATTCTATATGATCACATTGTATCTTTCAGTCTCGGCCTTCTACGTTTTATTAGCTTTCTCTCTTTCTCTATACTACAATAATTGTAGTAATAATAATAGCATTGAAAAAAATGAAATGGTCAATTAGTACTAATAATAAGGATGATGATGATAATGATAAATATGATGATTACATTAATGATGATGATAACATATATAATCTTGCCAGTGTTTCATTTTGATTTTTCAAAATTTTAATCGTGATTATGTTTGCATGTAAACATTTTATGTTTGTTAAAGTACGGATAAAGCAAGTACTGTAATGTAAATTAGCTCTCATTGACATTTATCCATTATTTATTTTCTAATACTACAATTCAGGTAAGCGACTACACCTCCTATTTACGAAAGACATTGTTAAACTTTGTGGAAGTTGATGATTAAAAAAAGCAACAAAAGTACGTGCTACATCTTAAACAGACTCAGATACAATAACTAAATGTGCATGTTTTCTAAACTACGGCTATGAGCTTATTATGACAGAAGATTAATTTTCATGTAGTCCCATGTTACTCATCGAGAAGGCCTACTAGGTCTTCTCCCAGTGGCCAAAATTCAATTTCCTTACTCTTGTCGCCAATCTCATTTGATCAAAGAGATTTAGTTCCTCTGTTAGTGATGTTCACATCATTCTGCCATTGACAACTGTCTCATTTTACGAATCATTTCAAGGTGATTTACGACCTCGGCATAGGCCTTATTTTCGGCAAAAAAAGACCTATAAAGTTTGTAGTATCACAGTAATTGACTGATACTTATATGACTTCTAATATTGCTCCTGCTGCTGTTACTGCTCGTACAACTACTACTTCTGCTTCTTCTTCTTCTTTGTCTGCTGCTGCTGCTACTACTACTACTACTACTACTACTACTACTACTACTACTACTACTACTACTACTACTACTACTTCTCATGTTGATGTACTGATGGGTTTTTTTGGCAATGTAAATGATTGGCAATGTTCAACTCCAAGATATGTCAAAGCTGTTTGTTTTTTTTTTGTTCTTTTTGTTTATGTAACATCTCCTCAAGGGAATCAAAGAACATCTTTAAAGCTTTCATTTCCAATGGCTGTTCTTTCCAAGCTCTGTTGATGTCTTTTGATTTTAATAATATATCAGGAGATGCCGCTTCTCTTCTGAAACCTTTCATCTGTCTAGATACAAAATACAGCATGAACATCAGTTTACGACTTTTTCTTTTTTATTAACTTCCATATAGGCATATGCCTCATGTCTATGGCGAAATAGTCGGAAGTCAAAAACCACTTTTTTTTCACAAAATGGCCATCATACTCCACCTTTTTATTTCTTTCTTTATATTTCAAACCGGCAAAAGTTTTCATCATAGCTTTCTACAAAATGTTGAAAACGTAAAGAAAATTTTGATGCTTCGAAGCTTACACAAATGTCTTGTTAGAACGAGCAATGCCATTGAAAGTCAAAATTACGACATTCGACTCATTCATCCCTACCGCAAGACATATAGTTAACAACTCTCCTTTGTCGGATGCCTACCCGTAATTAATGTTACAAGTCTTTCGTCAGTTGCAAGACTCTCACAAAGAAACGATCGATTCCTTCTCGATGAAGTCGTCCGAATTCGAGGTAATTTCTTATTCTAGACGGTCAGTGAAAGTACTTTACCAGGTGTCCATTTCCAGGGTTAAATAGGCTACTTGTAATCGTGCAATGCGCCGCAGTCTTTCTTGATTTGGCTCCGAATTCGTGGACGCAAAAAAGCTATTAATTTTAATCACTTCCTGTAAGCCCCTTTTTCTCCATATTTTGAAAGATTCCTGCCCCCCCCCCCCTTTCTCCCTCAACCCGTTTTCTACCACATCTAAAACTGCAACTGGGAACGGTGGAGAGATATTTGCCATTAGTAAAAAGGAGAGGTCAAATTTAAACAAACTTCCGCCTACGATCAATTTTTCAAGATGGTAGACAGAAGAACATTGTCACAACAGACAAAGTTGTTTCGCCCGCTTCGTTTGTTAACCTCTATAGAATTTAGGTTAGATGTAGGTCTAAAATTAAGAGTCTAAAAATTTGACTCACATCTAGAAATCAATTTATATTATCAAGATTTGGAGCTACCTATAATTTTATAGAAGGTATCTGGATCTAGTGTCTGTATAGGCCTAGACCAAGCTTAGGTTTTATGCGCAAAATTTCTTCCGTTTAGGTTCTGTGTTTCACGCTTTCTTTTGCTTTAGCTTTAGGATCTAGGCTCTGCGTGTCAAGTTTACTTAAATCTGAAGGTTACTGTTTTCTCTATTGTACAATCACCAAAACATGCGTTATAGCTGTAGTGTCTTTCGCTTGCCAGTGTTAAGTGTGTTGATATAAATAACAGTGGCAGCAAAAACTTGACTGAGATATGAAAGGCAATGAGCTGTCTTGTATTTGCTTGCATTCAAACAAAAAAAATCACGTTTTTCTGCTGATCAGAAATCGCAAATGTTTTGAAAACAAAATAATGACAGAAAATACCTTTCAAGCGTTCTATTAGCGTGCCAGACTCCATTTATTATATTCATGTATAGCTTTTGTACAACTATATGCCGAAAATTTACAGGCATGGCTATTGGGCTGTTTTTTTTTGTTAAATATTTAAGAGTAGTTCCCCTTGGGCAGTTGTGGAGTTTTTACGCTTAGATCCAGCAGTGGAGGTTCTTGAAAAAACTACCTCGCCAACAGACGAGTTCGCTTGTGAGCCCGCCTTTTGAATTTTTGTACATCAAAGAGATTAGTCCTGAAACAGCCCCATTGAGCAGATTCGATAAGTTGGCAACTGCAATGTCTTTTAAAAACACAAAGGCCTTGTCTCGCAGCCTGTCCAAATGAGTCATATATCGTAATTTTCTTATTCCACCGCGTTGGTATGTGAGCCATACAAATACTGAACTGCACACTAAATAGATTTATAAAAAAAACATAGCTCTTAAAACTTTCAAAAGGTCATAACAAACTAATATAAACTATGAGTTTAAATTTAAGCATCAAACAAAAGTGTTTCGTTTTTGTAGGGTGATAAGTTTTTTCAAAAGAGTAACCATTTTAAGCCTGAGTGACGAAAGGTTGTGTGAAAAAGATTCAGTCCAAAGTAATAAGCTCCGACTTGAACTGCCAAAATTCAAACGTTGGGCCCAAAAACTGAGTGTCTACGGCTAAACCACGATGCCATATTGTTATAATTAAAAGTTTTTAGTAGCTGCTTTTTTATAGAAAAAACTCTATTTTTTAAGAATGGTTTTTCAAGTTCAAATTTACGACATTCTACTAATTTGAATGTTTCTGACCTAAATCTCACTATTAGTGCGGAATCCTGTATTTAAAAGTGTTCTAAGAGCTTTTTTTTTAACACTGCATAACCTTTTTTCCTATCGAGCCACACAAAGACATGCGCAATCTGCCAGAAAGAATGCGGAAGACATTATGTTTTCCAAAGTATGGTGTAGATTAAGATCAAAATCATTAATGGTGACACAAGTCCAGGACCTACTTTCTTTGCTTCAAATGTACACAGCATTCTCTACATAAATCAACCGGTTCATAGGCTCTATAATAGTTTTTAAAAGAGGAGAAAATTTAATGTTGAAGGGCGGGATCACAACCACCGCCAACAGCAAGAAGACTACTGCCTTATGTTTATAGCGATCGGAAGAAAAAGATATGTGAGGAATCATAAGGAAATTCATAAATAAGACAAATGACTTAAGGAATAGAGTACCAGTGAATCATATTAATCACATTGAAATTGGTCCAAAAACACGTATGCAGTCTAGAGCCTGATCCTATATCCGATATTTAGTTTAAGTTGCCTTACCTCAGAAGCCCTTGAGCAAACCATCTCCGCCGATTTAAAGCGATGACAAATAAATACTTTTATTTCCTACCCAGAAAGATAGCAGCAAATATACTTGGCCTAGTTTTTAATTTTTATAGTTTCGCGCCGATAATCGCCGGAAGAATGAGTCGTTATATCGTAATAATTCTGAACATGGATGAAATATAAGAAGATGGCTGCTCAGAATGCAAGGATTAAGAGGAGCTACTTAGGTTAGCATCACTGACTACAAGCTATTTTGGAAGTATCTTTACCAAATTACTGTGATTTTGCTAGTGTAACAATGGAGTTTGTTTCAAACATATTCAAGATAATGCAGATTCTAGTATAAAAATTAAGGTCTGTATCAATTTTTGGAAACACTTTTTACATAAAAAAGAAAAAGGTACATTATTTCATCGCCAAGAAATAGAAATTGGAAACGGTATGTAAGAAAGAAATAATAAACTGGTCACATAAAGTATATGAACGAAAAATATGAGCAAAGTGGAGCAATAGCTCTGTGATAAACCTTCTCATTATTTATTAGATGTTGCAATTCAATTTTACATCACATGAGTAACTCATAACATCCAATACATCTCCTCCGTGTGGTAGTCACGTGAAGTGTCGTTAAAATGTCTTGCAATCACTCAAAATGGGTCCTAAGTTGAAATTTCGAAAGTGATAAAATATTATTATATTTAACTGAAAAGCTTTTGTTTTATTTTTTACTTTCAAATAGAACAAACACAAAAGCTGTATCTGCATGAAGTTACAGCTGTTTGAAGTTGACAGTGTCAGGACCTCTGAAATTTCAGAAGGGTGAAAATTAACCTACGTTTAAAGTTTGAGCAATTCAAAAAGCATAGTAAACTGTTTAGAAATGGTTTTAGCGTCATTATGTAAGATTTAAAAAAATTGAATTCTGAACACCCAATAAACTATGAAAGCCTATATTTCAAAACTAGGACGTGCGACTTGAGACTCATTTGGATATAATGCGAAACAAATAATGCCCATATGCCTGTTATAATTCTCCTAAATAAACTTCATTTACATCATCATACATTTAAGAGGCTAAGCTAACCTTTACTGTTATTTTTTTTATACCGCAAGTTTAATAGATAATGACATGCGAATAATTAGAATGTCCAAACCCACAGTGGTTGCAGGACTGTAATTTTTCCTTAAATATAGAATTAAAAAAAACCCGCAACGTTTGTGGGAAACGTATTCAGTGAACTTGACTCTTTAAAGATGAAAACGGTGTTCAATTTTTTAAAAATTATTTAAACCTTATCTTTTTTAGGGTGTGACACAATAACAAAACCAAGAGAATTGTTCCAAATTCTTGATGCAAAGAGGTATGTATTTAGAAAGTTACATGCTGTATCAATGTATGCTTTGTTTTTTTCAACACTTATTATTGACTAATGAAACAACTGAGCAAAAGGCTCAACCAAGAGTGATCGAGAGTCTGTATTAGATCTAGAAATCTAGACCTAGCTTAGGTTTTACGCGCCATTTTTCTTCCATTTTTAGGTTCTGTGTGTCGTGTTTTCTTCTTATTTAGCGTTGGGGCCTAGGCTCTGCGTGTGGTATTGCTGTTTCAATAGTCTAAATCGCCATACATGTTCCAAAATGGATATTGTGGAAGACAGTTTTTTAAGCTTTTGCCTATCCTTTCAATTCATTAACATCATTCCCAAAAGTATGTAAAACCAAAAGAAGGTTTGATCGTGTCGAGTAGTTTCTGAAATTGGAAAATATTTATTGGATTAGCGCCTAGAACAAATATTTCATAGAAATAGGACCTATAGGAGTTAATGGATCAAACGATATAGACGTGATAAGAGCCTAGGAGGTTCACTAATCAAAGCTACATCTATTCTGCTCACATCATTACAAATCAAGACACACAAAAAATTGAATAATGTAGGCTATTGGATATAATCCTACAATAAGATGGATAATTGACTATCTCACAAAACGTCCCCAGTTTGTAAAGATAGGTACTGAAATGGTCTCAGATATCACATTTACTAACACAGGAGCCCCCCAGGGTACTGTGTTGACTTCTTTTCTGTTTTCGATCTACACTGCTGATAGCAGGGCCACTCACGATGGCTGTGTAATTGACAAATACGCCGACGTCAAAGTATTAACTAGACTCATTTCTAATGATGAAGACCAAGGGTATAAGCAGGAGATTGATAAATTTGTCGAATGGTGCGATCAAATTACCTGCAGTTAAAAATAAACAAGACTAAAGTCATATATTTTAGAAGGAAGAAAAACGTCTTACAACCTGTAGTCATAAAAGGAGGAGAAGTAGAGAGAGTGAAAACTTTTAAGTATCTTGAGATCGTCTTTGACAATAAACTATCCTGGACCCATAATACAGATGCTGTGATAAAGAAAACAAATACTAGAGTATACTGTCTTAGAAAACTGAGATCTTTTAATTTCGATAAAAAAAACTCCCTCAAATGTTCTACTCCTCTATAATTAGAAGCGTTCTAACGTTTTGAATTGCATGCTGGGGTGGTAACATTACCCAACAAGATAAAAATAGGCTAGACAAAACTATTAAAAAGTCAACCTCGGTGGTGGGTATAAAACAAGAAAGTATAACCAGTCTATGCCAGGAAGCACAATTAAAGAAAGTACACTGCATAAAGAATGATAACACCCATCCCCTCGTTAGTGCAGTTTTTGAAGACCTTTTGATAAAACGTAGCGGGAGACTCAGAGTGCCCCAAACAAAAACGGTAAGATGTTCAAATTCCTTTGTACCCCAATCTGTGATACTCTATTATAAGAACTGTACAAGACACTGAGGGGTGATAAACGTTATTCTATAGAGGCCTTTTTACATTACCACAGTATTCATAACACGACTGTTTTTTAAATTATACACCACTTAATTATGTAACTTTTATGACCTACCTTCTCTATCTCTATGTATACGAAATCCTTATTCCTGATAGTTCTTATATAAATATTGGTACGTGATTGACTCTTTACATCAATTTATATATTTACATCAATTTAAATATGTTTACTAGTCTAGACTGTGTTAATGTTTGTAGCATTTTTACTACACTGCATATTTCCAAAATTTATATCATATTTTGCCTACTTTATACCCGTTTTTGTATAATGCCTTTAATATCTGTTATCGTGTATTATATGTAGATATGTGTTTTTAAGACGAAGGTGCATATGAATTTCCCATGATGGGATGAATAAAGCTATTATTATCTTACTGTTGGTATTGCTAGCTGTCCATGTGAAAAATAAGGCGGCAGTTTATTTTAAAGCAAAGTTTATGAGTGGAGGACAACGGCGTTGCAACTTTCCTTGTCACTATGCAATATCTTCGAAAGATATCTTGTTTTCAGTTTCTATAGAGGTAAAGCTGCGCAATTATTCAATGTTTAGATTCATACCAAATGAATAAAGCTTGAAAGGTTTTAAGACTTGTATCAAATTACCAGTGGAGAGAAGTAAGCTTTTAGTAAAAATACCCGAAATATGCTCGCCTTTAGTATGATTCGAATCTTCAACTTAAAGAACTTTACAGCTTCGACACCCACCGCTTTGCCTCTGAGAGAAGCATAGCTACTTTCGAACCGTGTCGCGCGACGCTTCTTCAAAAATAAAGTTTTAAGGCGCAGGTGTTTGCTGAGCCTCTCTGAGAAATTTGCTGAGGGAAGATCCAAACTTAGACCAAGCCAACAGCATACACTCACATCGAATGAACGGTGTGAACGCACGGCATCTGTCATGACGTTGATTCCGTGTTTACTTTGCAAACTGTGCACGCGAATTCCCTAAGCCTGAGACACTTATCATGTCGTGCCCTGTTATATTTGATAGCATCGTGATAAGAATTGCTATAACTAGGTGTGGATGCCAAAGAAGCTTAGGAAACCTAGATCTAAGGATCGTTATTCTGAAGACTGTTTCCGACAATATTTTTTGTTGCGTTTTGAAATGATTCAGACCCAAATCTACCTATTGGTGCGGAAATAAGTATCAAAGGTGGTCTAAAATCTTTTTTTTACAAAGCTGCGAAGGCTTCTTTTTCTTATCGAGCCACGCAATAGATGCACAATTTATAAGAAGAAATGCGGGAGAGACTTGTGCTCCTTAAGTTGTGACGTAGATTTAGGCCAGAAACATTATACAAAAAAATATATGAAAAAGAATCACAAAAAACCTCAACAAAAACAATGGAGCAATGTAATTGTCAATAATTAGAAACCGACACAATAAATTTTCATTTTCTTTGAACTCGAGACATTCGGTAATCTAAATCTTACTAGGAACGAGCTTTAAGCTGATACCACTAACCTTTGTTGAAATTGTTGCAATTGCATTCCGTAGAACTGTTTCCACAACAAATTCGGTTCAACTTCTTTAAAAATAAACAATATCAAAGAAGGCGAAGCTAACAATCTGTTAGAAATTGCCTGAAAATTTCCATATAAAACCTTTAGATGAAAATAAGAAATGAGCTCAACAGTTACAAATTTAAGACATTAAGCTTTTGTAATTTCTCTAGAAAAACGTGATTCCACAATACACACAAAAAAATACAATAAACCAGTATGGCTAATTTCATAATTATGACGTTAAAGGTATTATTATACTTTGAAAACCAATAAATGTAAGTGTTCCATTGTATGAGTAAGCATAATGGTACATTCTCATGCAAATTTAACATCGATTAAAATTAATGGTCACACGCAACTTAACAAATTGACCTCAGAGCCATCAGTAAGTTATACTTGTCACTTGTCAGACCACCTCTTATTATAATTGAAGCAAAGGTGAACTTTCAGCCCAAAAAGGTGTTTTTTTTTTTTGGGAGGTGTACAAATTGGAAAAAATAAGCTTGTCTATTTCAAATCACACTAAATTGATGTAAGAGGGCATTTTGAATGGTCTGTGATATCTGCAAATAATTATGCTTTTTAGATTTATATGAAAATCGTGATGCCTACCCATTTTTTTTCTCCATTTTAAATCTATTTTGGATTTTAGTTAAACGCCGAAATGCGTTGCGCTGGTGCTGATTATTTTTTTTTTACACGATGAAAGATTTCAGTGCGAAACGCAAATTCGAACAGTGGTAGATTTTATGAATGATTTTAACTACAACATGCTATGCGCGTCATCGCTAATGCAAAACTGAAGCTAATGCGGTTGGGAAAACAATATTTTATGAATAAAAAAACATCCGCCAATGTTCGTGTTCTTCTAGATTTCGAATAAGACTCTAGGCTCGCTTACAATGATAAACTGAAATGTTGATCTATACCTAGATTAATTTTATTTTTCTTTGAAACGGGTGTGTGTGAATTATTGTCAAGCTTCAAGCCATGATTCTTCTTTTCTGTTGAAATGATCAATTGGGCGAAAAGCCTAATGAACAAAATGAATAAAATTTAGAATGTTTTAATAAAATACATTGTTTTGTTTGATGGCCTTTTAGCTTATATAGTTCATGTTAAGATATTTATAGATGATCTAAAAGCTTTATCTAATGGGCCGCATCGAGCTATATCTGAATCTAGGTGAATAAGAGGAAGATATCCACACAGGGATTGAGTGAGAGACAAGATGGAGAGAGAGAAATGATAAAAAAGAGAGAGAAAGAGAGAGAGAGAGAGAGAGAGAGAGAGAGAGATAGAGGGAGGGAGAGAGGAGAAACCCTTACATTTGCATCTTAAACAGAGAGAAATGCTGATAAAACGGGTGATTCAGGCAAGGAGAAACTATAATGAAAAGCACATGAGAGAGATAACACTGCAACTATTTTTTTATTCTGTCCAGACTAAAATAGAGGGTCTAGGGTGGGAAACACAGGTTTCGAGGGGGGGGGGGGCGGTCATTAAAATGAGAAAACTAGAGTGGGGCTTAGAAAGATAGACAGAGAGTTTAAGGAAGTGGCAGAAAGAGATCACGGAACGGAGAAATAAAGTCGGTGGTAACTGCTACAACCATGTACCCAATCAATTACCGATGAGAAGCACTAGCTGCCATAGCTAGTTTTAATGAGGCTTGATGAAAAGCATTGAGATTTCACTTCTCAATAGCCGAATAATTACATTTTGCTACCTGTGCTATTCAGTTTTACTTTGTAATTAGAAAACATTTTCGAATAACAATTATGGTAAAAAAAGAACCATAATTACTCATTTTTTCTATTTACCAACAAAAAAGAAAGATTAGTCTTAACTTTTCCCCATTGAACTTTTCATGTTGCGAAAAGAATTTCGTACATACATGGTTATAGATACATAGCCCATAATATTTTTGGGAATTTTCCAAGCTGTTTTGATAAAAGACAGGCTGGAAAATCATGGATAGCCTATATAAATGGAAAGCAGACGTGACCTTAGAAGCAGCTCACCCCCGTAAAACTTAGTTCAATTTTAGCTGATGTAGTCGGGATAACACAGACTGAGAAAAATACAAAAAGGGGGAGAGAGAGGAGAAAAGGGATTTGAAGCTAAAGAAATAGAAGCGAAGGTGAAAAGGGATTAGCGAGATAAAAAGACAGACACAAAAACAGTACGTATGTAGATAGAGGAATATAGATAGATAGGTAGGTAAATTGTTATTTTACAAATAAATACAATAGTAAAGCGAAGAATAGGTAGATAAAATAGACAAACAGACAAACAGGTAGGTAGATAGACAGATGGAAAGACAGACAGATAGATAGATAGAATAGATCAATTGTCACAACTTCAATGAAGCACAGATGTCACGATACGTAAGTCAGTTTTCATTTTTTTTCATATTCAAACCTATTCAAACTCCTTTTCCTGTACAATTATTAAGCAGTTAAATAGTAGATCAGTAGATAAATAAGTAGAAAGAGGCGGATAGAGAGGAAATAGAGAGGAAGAGTAAGATATTAAAAGAAGGAACGAGAGAGAGAAAGAAATAAAGAGGGGAGGGGAAAACAGAAAGAGAGAGAGAGAGAGAGAGAGAGAGAGAGAGAGAGACAGAGAGAGGGACAGGGAGAAACAGAGAAAAAGCAGAATAAGAAAGAAAGATTAAGACACAGAGACAAAGAGAGAAAGATAGGTCTAGATAGAGGTAAAGAGAAAGATTAAAAGAGCAAAAAAAGTTTAGAGAGAAAATTCCATAGAGATAAAGAAAGAGAGAAAGAAAGAGAGATAGATAGAGAAAGATATATAGATAAATAGAGAGAGATAGAGAGAAAAAGATAGATCACAAATCTAGATAGAGGTAAAGAGAGAGAATGAGAGGACAAAGTAACATTGAGAGAGAAAAATTGATAGAGATGAAGAAAGAAAGAGGAAAAGAAAGAGAGCAAGAGAGAGTTGAGAGACAGAGAGAAAGATGAAGATAGATAGATAGATCTACAGAGAAAGAGAGAGAGAGAGAGAGAGAGAGAGAGAGAAAGAGATGCGGGGGAGAAGTTAAAATGTTCTCAGCTCGACATTGGCCATACCACAAGCCGAGGCTAGCAATACAGATGCGGGGAGGTGCGGGGAGATGCTTCCCTCGGACCCGATGTCATGCCAGACGCCCATAACTTTACTGACCTTCTCTGGGATAAAATGTGTGTTGCTTTTTGATTTTCGGATGATTCAGATTCCCACAAAACACAAAAAGAACTTGCCTTTGATTTGTCGTTGAATTCGATTGTACAAGATTGTTATGTAAAACGCCAGGTTAGTCTTTTATCTTTTGTGTAGAAACATATTTTTTGTTAGATAAATTAATTAAAAAAAAACAATTTTTTATTAGCAACGACATGGCAACGCATTAAAAGGTCTAAATTTTTAGAAATATTGGATATTGTTAAAACCTTGACATCCACGAACCAAAACTATTCATTTCCTCACCATACTTTTTGAAATACAAGACAGGTGTTCAAATAGTAAAAAAAAAATATATGATAGGATAGTTACTAACGTTAACAATTTGTACCCAAGTTGTCAGGGAAGTTTTAACTGGAAAAAGAATCTTAAGCATTTAGAAATTTGCTATAATTTTCAGAAAATTAAAATTTGTGTAGAAAAGGGTTTGCTGTTAAAAGCATTCAAAACAGAGACGGGTAAATCCAATATGATGCTGGTTAGAACTGAATTTAATCTGTTTCATTAATGAATTTACTCTCTTAAGGTTATAGAAAGTGAAAACGATACATAATTTACGAAGAAAAAGAAGTGATATTAATAATGTAAAAATATATCACAAAAGTAGTCAACATAAAAATGGGAATGACGCTGAAAGACTTTTTTTACCGTGCGAAATACGCCAAAGTGGACAAAGATGAGCACGCGACCTTGAAGTAAAAAATTGATACACAGTTTCAGTGAAAGATCTTGTCAATGTGCTAGAGTGATGCGCTTTATTAGCTGCTCCTCTGTGAGTTCAGAAGGTGATTTGGTTGGTACTGGTGTGTCGGGGAACCCCATGTAAAGCGCTTAGAGCACATTAGTGGATTAGGCGCTATATAAAACGCTCTTTACCTTAGTAAACGTATTCTGTTTTTTTTGTAGTACAAAAATTGAGGTATCATTATTCTTTCAGCATCAATTTGTTGCACTAATATTGTCTATTATATCGATTAGTTACTATCATATTTTTTCAAGGACACCGTTGTTTTTTTGGTGTTTTTTTCGTGTATGCAATGATGTGCATGGAGTAGTAAGAACTGGGTGATTATTTTTTCGGTTCAAAGAGTTCGATTCGGTAGGACATAATTATTACTTCGGTAGGTCACCTTCTGTCTGTGTGAAAACATCAAAACTGCGTTTTTTGTATTATATTATCCCAATCACGACGCATGTTGTAACTGTCATAGGAAAGCAACTTATCAACATTTTTCTCAGTCCAACAACCTGTAAAGAGGTTACCTGGTTGAAGGCAGAGTGTGTAATTTGTGGAATGTTAGTAATTGAGCGCCTAATAGGCAGCCGTACTACTGTAAGGCTCTGAAATGTAAGATTAATTTGCTTTATTGAGTATTGGCCTGATGAGGATAATATGTAAAGTCTTGAGACTGTCTGAGGCGGTGGAAGACTATAGCCATGGTTTTTTTTTAAGATCTTTATCTGGTTACTTTGTAGGACTTGCTCATCGCATCTCTGCATAATATATCATGTTGTTGACATAATATTTTTGCTAGTAATTTTTTTCGCATTCTTCTGTTGCCTGTACATAATCTTAATACTGATTGATGAAGTAACCTGGAGAAATGTACAATAAAGAAAGTTTGAAATGGAAAGGGAATTTAGGGGCTGCGTTTGTAGAACTTTACCCAGAATATTATTTTGCTAAACCTAAGGCATGCTTTAGTCTGATTCGACTACACACTATTTTGGGTTATTGACATGAAAGTTATAATTTTTAAAGTATACACCCTTTCAAGAAAAAAAATATTCAAGTTCTGTTGGCATCCTTATCTTCAAATTGATTTAAACTAAATGTCGAGCACATTTAGATTCTTTTCACAATTCTCCAGACTTCATAAAAAAGAAGGAAAGACAAAAAGACTTAGAGACAAAGAGAGACAGATAGAGACAAAGTGAGCAGGAGAGAGAGAAAAAGAGAGAGAGAGAGGGAGATATAGAAGGAGGAGGGGGGCTCTATGGAAACATTGAATGCACCAATGACTAGGTAACAATAGAGATACTTTCTTTATAAATCATCAATTATATCCTGTCTTGAGTGCACTAAGAAAGAAATTTATTTTATCGATATGTTTCTTTTAAACAGACTTTATCCAAATAACTATTACGTCTCTTTTAAGCTGGTTTGAGTGAACCCCGGGAGAAGATATGTATCACGATTCCATCGTCATCATTTCTTTTATTTGTGCCTTCGATTGAGCTAATAGTGATCTTACGACTCTAAAGCCAGATGCACTTCCTTTTTTCTTAGCCCCATATTTTTGTTTTCTTGTATACCATTTCAATGCTTAGAAATACAAATTGCACACCAGTTTGCACGCTTTTTACAAGCATTCTTATCTGCCCTCTCTCGCCACACCTATCGACGAGTTTCTTAAAAAACAAATTTTTGGGAAAAAGGGGGGAGGGGCGGGATTTCTTTACGTTCAGTGAAAACACAAAGCTCTTTCTATAAAATTGAGATTGCAAAAAATAGTATTATGTCTTTTAAGAAACAAATTTGCCCGTATTTGAAATTAGATGTGAAACATAATTGCATGTCGCAAAACTTTGTATATCCTCGACCACCACCACCCTTCCCATCTCCCCACCCGCACTGACTGTTCACACCGTCCGCATGCATCTCATTCATAACAATGGCTTGCTAACAACAGTACCTCCCTCCAACATTTTGGAACGCTATTTTTTATTATGCAACACACTCTGGCCAGACCCACAGTACGTTGGCATGTCTGCACGTCTGTACGCCCTGGTCTTTTTCAACAAAGAAATACAGACGTAACTATGTACCATTCCGAAGGCTAGCGTGAATTTTTGACCAAATGCTATTGTTGCCTTGCTCTTTCTAAGATACAGAATCACTTTAATAATATGGGTTGAGTTCTTTACTCCGTTATTTCATATGCTTCTATTCTGACGCCGCAAATAAAAATCTCGTAATCTAAAAAAGAAAGACAAAGAGGGCTTTACCCACCCCAAATCCACCTATAATACTATGATTCATTTCAACTCGGTATTCGGATTTTTTTACCAATCTCGGAGCCACTATAGAGTTATTCAGCGCTTTTTATCCGTAGAGCACTTTGTATTGCTGCGCTAATGCTTGCTACACTTCGTCTTTAGTGAATGCATAGCTAACTTAACATACAAAAAACGTTCAGTATGATTTATTATTATCCTACAGGAAAACCTGACCCTTTATCCTTTTTTGAGTCTAAGGAGCGTCCCGTTTAAGTTGACACGAGATTGATTACTCAGAATATTCCATTATAAACCTGTCAGTTTCCGGTTCTGCAGATGACACAAACTGTGCACTGCTCTGTGCAACCTGGCTAAAGATAGAAAACGCCATTTTGTGGAATAATGGCTTATCGCAAAGTCGAATAGTGTGATTGAAACTCAGATACTTTTCTTCTTCTTCTTAGTAGAAGTAGAAGGAGCAGTAACAGTGATGGTAATAGTATAGGTAGCAGAAGTAACAGTGAAAACAACAACAACTAAAATGATAATGAAAATAATATTATCAATAATAATTATATTAAAAAAACAAACAAGTGATAATAAAATATTATTATTAAAAATAATAATAATATTGTTAGAAATAATATAACAACAATGTTAACAATAATAATTATAATAATAAAAGTTTAAAAAATTATAATTAGCTTTACACAACACTTTTTACAAAAAAATACAACTAAAAGAAAGTGTCTCTAAACGCTTGACAGATTGATTAATTGAAGGGTATTTTTACAAGCCCAATTCCACTTCAAAGGTGTTCTGAGGCTTGGGTCCCAATGACAATATACGGGCTGCAACCCAGAGACTAGCGGGGATACCATGACTTAGCCTCA